>SNQJ01S0056653.1:0-18962 GCA_010110895.2 Picea sitchensis | reverse complement strand
AAAATATCAAAAGACATATTTCCTTCCTACTTTGAAATATTGGGATGCTCTGGATCAAGCACAACATAATTTCCAATCCCGACATCAATGTAGTCTTTCATTAATTCATTATCTTTTTTGTTGAAATAAATTGGATTTATAGCTTCTTGGGGAAATTTCACCATGGTTCCATATTTTTTTGGTATCATAAAATTTCCATCATTCATGATGTAACCTCCAATCAGTGAACTTCGATCTCTTCCCAAAATTACCCCATACACTGGAAGAAAATCCACCACAATAATAGTGAAAACAATTGTTATATATGGTGCTGCAATTATCCATGCACATAAACCTTTATTATCCCCATAAGTTGGGACATTTCTTGATTCTATCGCATAGATACTTTCTCCAGTTTCATAATACTCTGTACATACCATTCCCAAAGCTTCCATTACTGATAAGAGCATGATTTTATTTGTTTCTCTGCTATCAACCAGACAATTGTGTAGTACTACATCATGATTTTCTATTTTGATGTAGAATGGTGGAATTTTATCCTTCAATTTGACTACTGAGAGATTTTTTGTAAGCTTGGAATTTGTTATAGAAACTTCTATTCTAGTACTTGGCTCATCAATAATCTTGAGAATATTTTCTCTTTGTTATGGGATTTTTAAAACTTCCATGAAAGGGAGAGTAGTGCTCAACGTGGTCAAATCATAAATTATATTATAAGTCATCTGTGAAGGATTCTTTATTTGATTGGAAAATGTTTTATTCTTTTACGTTTCTACAACCTTTGTTTTGGTTTTCTCTTTTTATTTTTCAATGGACTCTTTTTTCTTTAATCTGTTGACTTGTGCCCTCGTTTCCACAACATTTTCTTGTGAAATATATGACTCTTTCTGTTCATAAAAAATATACAAGGATGATTCACCTTCATTCTTATGTATAGATTCAAGACTTTCATCTTGAATGATTTTAGCCTCTTGGTCAAAATTATCAAAAAATTATTCAAAAACAATTTCTTCCAATATGACAACATTAGGGTTTGGCACTCTAGGTTCTCTTTTCCTATACTCTTTAATTCTATCATCATTTATTATTCTATTTTCCTGGATAGGGTTTCGTCTCTGCTCCTGGGAAATAATTCTAGGATTTTTGTTTGTAGGGGAAAGATTTTCACCTCTTCTCAATCTTGTTAGCTCATTTTGTGTCTGTCGAATTGTTCGATTCATTTGATATATCTCCATTACTTTCCTTGTCTCTTGAGATATGTATGGATCATTCATTACATCAAGGATTACTTCTTGTAGGATTCCTCCACCAAATCCTTGATTTTCAACATTCCTTGTTCCCCAATTTTCAGCATTCTTTGAGGTTGATGCTCTTTGATTTGATGTAGTAAGGGTATCCATTTTCCTTTTAAATTTTCCAAGGATAGTCTCAAGGTTAGGATCTGTTTCTATCATGGTTTCTTCCATCTGTGTTGGTTTTCTCATAGCTCCATATAAATAATCTATATCTGAAGCCCTAACAAAATATTTTACATTCACAGGAATTGTATTTTTATAACACCCAAGTATGACTCGAGCGTTTGGTTTTTGTTCTTCTGGAATATGATTTAATGTATTAAAAAAACATAAATTGTAATCCATGATTCTTTCACCCTTTCTCATATGGAATTTGGTTGAATTGGGTGTGTAACGTATGATATGCAACTGGAGGTGCGTACATGATCATGAACATAGTCTCCAAGTAATCAAATGATGATATCTATTGAATAGGAAGATAAATGTACCATTCATAGGCTAAAACTTCCAATGTATGAAAACAATTATGACCATTACGTCATCATGTTCTACTAAATCGATTTCACACATAATAAAAATTTATCCATATATTTCTCTGGATCTGTCACTCCATCTCCTCAAAATACTCACATGATTCCTTGTGGAAGAGTGGGTAATGGATGTTTCTCTCCTTGAAGATTGAGTAGCATATTTCTATCCCTTCTTCTCAGAACCCTTTTTCTTTCATTTCCTATCTCAAGGATCTCATTTCATTCTTCTATGTCACCCATTATTGGAATTATTCTTGTTTCGGTGGTAAAACTTTCGACAACTTCTCAAATTTGAAGTTGTTTGATTTTTCTTCTTGTTATTGGGTCCTTGTATGATTCCAACTTTTAATTTCTATATTGTCTTGTTGCGATTTATCTTTCTTCTTCACGGGTAAGGGTTTCCCATGATATTTCAAGCTCTTCTCGACATCCAACTATTGATAGCACTGAATTGTATAATTGATATAGAACACTCATTTGATTACCAAGCCAAATTGTAAATGGGGTTGATTTGGCTTAGGTTGAGTCATTAGAATCCTGGTTTGTGAAACCAACCTTTGGTTCTCCACAGTATGTTCACAAAAAATGTTGATGCTTAGATTGGTTAAAGTCCAAAAACAAATCTCACAAGGATATAAGTATCCCCCTACTTTTTTATAGAGGTGGTACTCCTTTGTATTTTTTCAAAGACAAATTTTGAATATCTTGGAATTGTAATATCAAAAAGGGAAAATACCAAAAATATAAAACCCAATTCTTTATCACTCAATAAAAATTTAAAACATTGTTGATTGGAAATAATAAACATTCACAAAAGAATTCGTGATAAGGGGACCAAGAATCTTCACTCATAAAAATATAATAAATGCAGAAATATTGTACAAAAATAAATAGCATTTGTAGGGAAAATGATACAATTCTCACATCCATCATAACATTTATAATTTTTTATCACAACAAAAGGAAAGATAGATAAAATATGACAAATGAGAAATTAAAAAAAATAAATGATTCAAAAAAATAAAGAGTATGATAGTCAAATTTTAAACATCTTGTACTCAAATCTCAAAGTTCAAAGATATCATTAAAGTTTATCCCCATAATAGTTCTCTGAGATTTTCAAAAATAAATATAGTCTTTAATAGTCTGAAAAAATAAAATGTATTCTTCCATAATATATTGGTATTGGGCTCCCATGGACAATAAAATGAAAGGATGGAAAAGGGAWGAACCTGAAAGAAGACAAAGAAAAACAATCAAAAATTGCTTATGCTTTCTTGAGACAGACAAGACACAAATGGATGACTCCTAAAAGAGAAGATAAACTAATTGATAAGGATGTGATCAATTTAATCAATTTGATGGATCTCTYTTTGCTTCATCTAGTGGCCAATGTTCCTTTTGTATTCTCTTTGGTTTCAGTTACATGACTGGTACCAAACGCCTCTTTTTTATCTTCTTAAAATATTTTGATTAAAGCTTTATTTAACCAATTTTCGATGTATTCCCTCATAGGTGCGACAATTATCTCCTACCTAACTCTGATATCAAATAACATGCTTTCTAAAAATTCAAAGTTAGTTCAAAGTTGGTGAAATGTGTATTCAAAGTCTTCAATTTTATTAACATAAATTGCAAGACAACTTTCAACTTCCGGTTATGTGTACTTGTTCATACTATTAAACTTTGCTGCTAACAAACCTTTCAATATTCTCAAATGTTCCTTGATTTGTTCCCGCATCATAAGCATAGAATTTTAAATTGATTCTGGATCTTGGACTTCTTGACTTATTCCTCCTAAGTCTAACTCAATTAACTTGAAATATGATTTCCCTTTTTTGACACTTAAAGTATCACAATCAAACAATATTTCTTTTAAAAACTTTATTCCCTTAATCCAACAAGATTTCAATTGTTTTATGCGAGTGGGTGATGGAAAATATTCTTCTTTTTTCTTTAGTTCACTCATGCCAGAAACCATTAAAAAAAATGTAGTGACAACATATTTATAAAAAACCTCATCATTGTCGAGGTCTGCCTAAATATATTGCCTCAGATTTGAAATTCAGAAACCCAAAGAAACAAAGTTTCTTTCCAAATCCCATGGCTATAAAATGAGAGACTTTCTATTCTTTATGTTTTCCCCAACATATCGTCAAACTATAGTAAGAAAAATTGATGTTCCCTTCAATTTCGAGCTTGAATTTGGTGTTCTGTCAAAGCTTTTCCATGGTTGAACAAAAGAAATTGAACTGGAAAACATAGGGGGTGGCACTAGAGAATTTTCCCATTTTTTAATCATGTCCTTAAGTATATAATTTTTGGCTTCCATTTCATCAACTCACACTTCCAATGCATCATCTATAGCTCTATGAATCCTTGCAATTCTTGATGGTAAGACTTCGTTCAAATTAAATTATGAATGTGACTTTCCTTGAAATTTTATTCCTTTTGAATTAACTCTTTCAAGTTCTAATTTCTTTGAGTCTTTTTCAAATAGAGAATTATGAATAGTTAACGATTCTTCTTCAAAGAAGACTTTCTATTGTATTGTTAAATCCTCTGCAACTTCTTTTCTCTCTTGAATCCTTTGTTCTTCATTGGAAAACTCTATATATTCAATATTTACATTTAAGTCCGTCCTCAAAGGTGTATTTGTCTTCAGGTACAAGGTCACCTACTTCATGTTGATTTATTTTTATTTTTCTTTTACTAATTATTGTGAGATTATGAGGCATTCTAGGCTCCTTTTAGGAGGTTGAGAGTCATCTCCAGCACCAAAATTTTTAGTTACAGATTTCCTTTTCTCTTGATAACAAGTTAAGGGTCATGTTTGGGTGTGTCACTTATTTGAGAAGTACTTTGAGACCATTTTCTTATTTATTTTACAACCCTTTCATGTTGTCGATGTGATTCATTAGTGCTAATAACAGTTTCAAGATATCCAACTGGAACTGCTTCAGGGTTCTTGCCATCATATTCTTCTTCTCCAAATAATAAGTATTTGCATAGGAAACATTGAAACCCACATAAATCATGTAATTCATAAAATATTGATTCTATTCAAACCCTTTAATCTCATTTTCCATCTTTAAATCGTACTCATCAAAATAGACTGCATACTCATTAATTTTTGAAGAATTTTTCAATGTTATTTCACCAATTTTCCATGGAAATGAAATAAATTGTTTTTTATTTCTTTCATTAAAGATGTTATTCAAAAAGATGTACTATCTATAAACTTCTATTACAAATGTTCTTCCTGGAACATAAAATGGAAGATAAACTATCCTTTCTCAAGAATAGTGGATCTTAATCACATTGTGATTTTCCATTACCTCAAAACTTCCCCTTTTCTCTAGAAAATTCCCCGCTTCTATAGAAATTATTGAAGTACCAGATCCGAACATGGTTCTCTTAAAAGAAAAAACAAATGAATCATATACTTCATAAAAATGGTACATTTCCTTCTACTTCCACAAAGCAGGGTATCATGTATGAACTGGGTCTAACTTGTAGTTAATCTGTTTTGATAAATGGAGTACTTTCAATACATGATTGTATGTGATAGAAAATATTAAATATGTAGAAATATAAAACCTCTCGTTCTTCCTAAAATTTGACAATTGGAATGATATTTGAGAAGAAATAATTTTCGACCAATCGAAAATCGCTTTCTCATGGATAGAAAAATCTAAAATATAAAGAGACCAACAAGGAACTGTAGAAGTTGAATTTTGTCCAACAAACCTATCAAATATCCATTCCATTTCTTGATATTTTTTTCTTAATTGACTGATATGTATTGTTGATAAATATTTTGGCATTGTAGTCGAATCTTCCAAATATTGTTGCAATAGGTCTCAACCTCCATTTATATCTATCAAGAACTCTTTGGCTTCATCAACTTTAAAGGTCATCATTGGCTCTGGTAACCTGAACATCTTCTTGAAAGTTGAAGGTGCCAAAGAAATTTAAGTTGTCCCTTACCAGGCGGAATGATTCTCTAATTTTCTCCCTGTTTGTCTATACACCATGAAACCAAATTTGTATCATCAAAAACTTCCAGAAAAAACCCTGTCGAAATTACTAAGACAGGCGGAAGTGGTCGGTTGTTATTTAAAACAATTTTAAGTCTATTAAACCATTCTTAATCTTTCTTCAAGTGATCATCAATATTATACAACATATGGACATTAAAATAATGAGCATTAGTCACACATAAGATATATACAAAGAGGCCGATTTTCATGAGGGAAACCCATAAAGGGAAAACCTCTTCTTCTTTGAAATGAAAGAAGCTGATCTTTTAAGTGAAATTTGTACATCATCTATGTTTGAGAACCAACTCAAAAGGAGGCTACTACCTCTGGTTACAAGCTCCAACTTGTTGAGAGCACCAACTCTCTGAGTTTTCTCTGTGGAAAGCTAGAAGGAAGCACCAACTCCACGAGTGTTCCCATTTACCATTTGGATGGAAGCCTCTACTTCCACTTATGCAAGCACCAACTTGTTTGGGAGCACCAACTCTTTGGTTTCTCCTGTGACTAGAAGGAAGCACCAACTCCCTAATGTTCCAACACCAACTAAATTTTGTACAAAGGCACTTAACTTGTATATACAAAACTCTGTGTTTTCTCAAGCACCAACCCGCCACTTGTTTTAGATTCCATCTAGTTGTGGCTACAACTCCCAATATTCAAGCACCAACTCGGTCATCGGGAGGACCACCAGTCCTCCTAGCACTCCCACCCTACCTCCACGATTATAAATAAATGATTGGACCAACCGGCAATACCGGATAGATGGAGTTCTTGCCATGGCTAACGTTGCGTAAATGCGGTGCTTCAATTGTTGTATTTATTCTCTTCCACCATGTTTGTTCTGCAATTCTTCTGCTTGCTTCCAGGCTGTTGCTGATTCTGCTGCTTGCGTCTGTTCCTCATGCATTTACTCATCTCTGATTTTTATCGCTGCTAGCGCTATTATCATTCTCTGCTTTGTGCATCTTGTAATTTTCCTTTCTTGCGGTTCCGTCGTTTTCGTTCGGGAGAACAACCCTACATGAATCCCTTTGTATTTCTTTAAAGCTGTACTACCCTTCGGTTACCCTCAAACCCTACAGCAGCGAGCTGAAATGCCAACCATCCAAGAGCGATGATTGGGTTACGCTAGCTGAATGAGTAGCCCGATCAATTAATCATGAAGAGAAGCTTGGTAGCCCGCCGATCATGTTCCAAGTATCAACACGTTGGATTACAAATCTGAAGTGCTTTGATTTCTCCATTTCGCATTTTAGTATTCGTGACATTCTTTGGTGAAGAGTCGACACTCAAATCATGATCGAAATGGAGCGGATCAATGGATCCACAAACTTCATAATCACGGTCCCTTCTTTTTCTTAATGTCAGATAGGTGAGATTTCAGTGTTTCACCTTTTAGAATTTCAAGACTCACAATAGTCCCTTTTGGCATTCTAGAGTTCGAGACTTCGTGATGGTAGAGTTTATGTTTGCTATGTAAAAACCCCGAAACAGAAATTTTTTGGTGTAGCGTAAACATTGGCGTCACACGTGGATCAGCACATGTCGAGTAGGCGCCATGTGTCACCTCGATTCATGACTTACATGTGCACGAAATGTTGAATTAGCATGACACTTGTCATTACCTGATTATTCCACGTGTCCATGAATGGCGTGTTTTCTTGTGATGGTTTGTTGATGTGTATTATTATTTTGAGTTTCAAAGACTCAGCTACTTCAAAGGTTAAATTTCCTTTGATCTTTAATTTCCCAGTCTCTGAAACTCGGAAATGGAGTCTTTGTTGATGTGTTTGTTTGAGATTTGGGGTTCACTACTTCAAGGTTAAAGTTCCTTTGATCTTTGATTTCAGTGCAAAACTTCGAAATGGAGTCTTTGACATGCTCACGATCTTTTCATTCGAGGTTCATCATTCTTGTCGAGAGTGTCCTTGACACCTCTAACTCCAGGTATTTGAAACTCTGATTTCCGGTCTATGAAACTTCGAAATGGAGTCTTTGACATGCTCTAATATTTAAGCATTTTAGGATTTCATCATTCTTGTCATGAGTGTCCTTGGCACCTCCAAATCCAAGTATTCAAAACTCCGAAATGGAGATTAATTAGGTGGTTTGGCATTTTGGGATTTTTGGCCATGAGTTGCTTCCTTGACTCCTAGAGTTCACGTGATCTTGCCATCGCGATCGTAGTTAGTTGTTGGTCTTGCAACTTTCTCTTGTTCGTCATCGTTGGGTTGAGCTTGCCATCAATAATAAAAATGCTCGCCTTCTATCTTCGTAATAAATGTTCAACAATCTCCCCTTTAGGTGGTAGCAGCGCGGTACTATAGCATCCTTACCATTACTTTCTCCCCATTTGGCATCAATGTCAAAGAACTTATGCTCTCCCCACAGTGCGGTACATACTCCTCCTGTCAATTATGAGCAACTTATAAATACAATAGATATTCAATAAGTACTCCCGATCAACTAAGGAAGATTAGGCGAAGAAATTATAATCCCCAACTTTTGGTGAAAATATCCAAAAGGGGTTGTTGATAATGTTTTAGTAAAGATATCAGCTATACGTTTTGTGGAAGGAATATAATTCCTCTGAACAATTACATTTTGCTTGTTCCTCTGAAAAATGGTATTTATTGGTATATTGCTTAGATTTTGAATGAAGTCTAGGATTCTTAGAAGGCCAGTGGCACTAGTGTTATCATAGTGAAGTGGAATGGGATCGGTGTAAGTTGCAACTCAAATCGCAAGAGTTTGTATCATCCATAAAATTTGTGTGTAGCAAGTAGCAACAACAATGTATTATGCCTTTGTAGTTGATAATGAAATGGATCCCTTACTTTTACTAAACCATGCTACTAATGAGTCACCCGGAAAGAATGCTCCTCGAAAGTTGCTTCTCTCTCATCAACCACCAGTTTACTTAATTGACATGAATAGGTAGTTAACTGAAAGTTCTGATTTTTTGGATACCACGGACCGTAATTCATTGTGCCCTTAAAGTACTTGAATATACTTATTTTATTTGCTAGATGACTTTGAGCAGGAGTGGTGATAACGACCTACCATTCAACAACTTGCATTATGTCGGGATGGGATCTTTGTGATGTCTGAAGATTGCCTATCATTGGTCGGTGTAATCCTTTGATCAACATCGGTGAAATATCATCTTTTCTTGAGCTTACGTAGCCACCATGGGTGTACTACTTGGAGAATCCTCATCGAAATTTCTTCAGCATCTCTTTCAAATATTTTTCTTGAGATATTAAAATTCCTGTGAGAACTTTTGATTTACTTGTAAACCAATAAAATATAATGATTCTCCTATCATGGACATATCAAACTTGGTTTGCATAGAATTATAAAACAACTGGACAAATGATTCATTAGGTACAACCAAAAATAATATCATCTACATAAACCAAAACAACTAGTAAATTATCACCTTAGGACTTAATGCCCAGAGATTGTTGTCAGCAGTGCCTTTCTTGAACCCTTTGTCTTGTAAAATTTGTCCAAGGATCACTATAATACCAAGCTAATGGTGCTTGTTTCAGTCCATAAAAGGCCTTCTCATCTTGCAAACATAATTGGGATTATCTATCAATGAGAATGCTTTAGGTTGCTCCATATATAATTCTTCCTCTAGATCTCCATTAAGAAAGATGACTTAACATCCATCACGATACACTTAAAAGTTCTTATGGCATGAATATGCAAGGAACATTCTAATGGCTTCCAATCTTCCAACTGGTGCAAAGGTTTCATCAAAATCTTGACCTTCGACTTGTGCATACCCTTCCTGACCAATCTGCTTTTATTTCTAACAACTTGTCCTTTTTCGATTCATTTTGTTCTTGAACGCCATTTGGAACCTATTACATTCTTATCTTGAGTTCTGGGAACAATCTCCCAAAGTATTGTTCTTCTCAATCTGATCAAGATCTTCATTCATAGCTCTCATCCAATCATCATGTTGGCTAGCTTCATAAAAAGTGGAGTTTGGAGTCCTTAGATAAAAAATAAACATGAGATTGTTATGAGTCTTTAATCAATTTCCTTCTTGTCTGAACTCCTTTATTTATATCTCCAATTATGATTTTGGATGATTCTTTTAACAATTCGAGAGGGGTGAGATTTTTGCTTCTTTACGCTAATTTTTTGTCGGTTGGGTATTCGTATCTTCATCATATTCATATTCTTCCCTTTCTGAAGTCCTTGGAACGATTCATCTTCATCTTCAACTATCTTTTGTTCTTGGATTTAATTACTGCTTATATTTTGGCCAGGGATTTCTTCATCAACTTTATATCTATACAATGTTAGTTTATCTGACCTCTTATTAGCATCTATACCCTTACTATTTGTAGCATAGCCCAAAAAGATACCTTCGACCCTGTCATCATGTTACCAATATTTTCATCATTGTTCTTGATAACATTTTACTTCTAAAGACTTTAAAATGCTTGATTGGAAGCGGGTCCTCCAAACCATATTTCATAAGGTGTCTTGTCATTGTTTGGTTTGAGATGAGCTTTGTTAAAGATATGAATAGCTATATGAATTACTTCCACCCAATAAGTATGAGGTATGCTCCTTTCATTAATCATTGATCTTTCCATTTTGTTGTCTTGATCTGATACGCCTCTCAACAACTCCATTTTGTTGTAGGTCCTTAAATTGTGTACTCTCTTTTGCAGTTCCATGTTTATCACATAGCTCTTTGAAGTTCCATGAGCTAAACTCTCCTCCTCTATTAGACCTTATTGCCTTCAATCTTTTTCTGTTTGATTCTCGGTTAGAGCCTTAAACACTTTGAATATTTTCAAATGCTTCAAATTTTTATTTCAAAAAGGAAACCCATGTTACTCTAGAATAATCATCAATAATCAACATAAATAATTTTATTTTCTGTACCTTCTTTCCTTGATGGTCCACATAAATACACATGTACTAGCTGTAGAGAGGTTTTGTTGAAGGAAAGTTTTTAGATTTAGTAGTAATAGGAGTAAACTTTCCCTGTCTGGCATGGTTTATAGAGCATCATGGCTTTGATATCTTTGGAAAATCCTTTCTTCACTATTTTTGAGCTTGATTATGTAGTCAAGATTTAAGTGTCAAGTCTCCTATGCCATAACTAACTTTCATCATTTTTTCTTAAGTGGCATTCTTATTGTTCTTCTTTTAACACATAGACATTGTTTTTGTTCTTATCCCTTTTGCAGCTAACTGTCATGAATTCACAGACTTTACTTTACAATCTTTAGAAGTAAAATGACTTCACATCCTCGATCAAAGAATTGAATGACACTAAGAAGATTATATTTCAAACCTTCTACAAACAACACATCTTGAACTTTCCCTTTTCCATTACTTAAACTTACAATTCCTTTACCTTTTATTTTTCACGGTGCATCATTTCCAAAAGTTACATTCCCCGATTTTCTTTCACTTAGAGTTAGGAACTTACTCTGTCTCCAGTCCTTATTTTTGGAACATCCACTTTCAATATACGAGGGATTCTTTTCTCTTTGGGCTAATAACACTAGTCTACACTTGTCATCTTCTTTTCTTCTTCCAAATCTTGAGATTTTCAGCAATAGGATTTGAATATGGCTTAATTCCTTAATCAATAATTTTCATCTTTATGTCCATAATTACGCCAGATGTAACATTCTAGTTCATTGAATAATAGATCATAGCGATTTTTATGCTCCTTGTGTTATGGTTAACACCAACGTCTTTTTCCGAGCCATCACATGATTTATATTTTGAAGTTGTTTGTTGCTTGGTTGTCTTGATCTTTGTTGTTGTGGAAGATAGTTTATTAAGATTTGAATATTGATTGTTCATATCTAAATCTTAAGAGCAGTTTATAGCTCTCGACCAAATTAGATGGATAAACAATAACCATAGAAAGAGCGTACCTTGAAAAGTGTAATGTTCTTTGAGGGAGGTCAATTTATTTCATGTCGATAATCTCTCCCCACAATCTGATTCAGTTAAGTACTTTTTCTCATTCCTTCTTGGTGGATTTGATTTCTTTTTTTCTGCAGAGTGATTTTTTTCAATGTTTGAGGATTTGACAGAGTTTATAGGTTACGTATTACTTGGATGATCACTCATTGATCCTTCTTCATACCCCAAAATAACTTTCAACTTTGGGTTTCTTGCTGATTTAGAATGGAGGTTAATCTTTCAGAGGCTTTAATACTTGGATGATTTTGGTGATACAATCCCTTAAAAATCTCCATTTCTTTTACGAGGTTTTTTTTTTTTACTATCTCTTCTTCTAAAGGCTTCACCTACAGCTTTCTTCTATGACAACTCTTGTTTCGATTATGTCTTCTATTTTCTTTGCCTCTTCTAACTCCACTTTTAGTGGAGAAAAGTTTTCATCGGGTTTCTCACCATTCATTTTAAACTACTTCAACAAAGCTCTTTGTTTTCTCTTCTTACATGGGTGTGTTTCTTCCAAAGAACTGATTAATTCACCTTCCTTGTCCACCATAGCTTCTTCATCATCATTTCACCTCTGTGTGATTTCATCATCAAAATCTCCCATATGCATAAGCATAAAATCATTCACTTTGTTTTCACATGATGAATCACTATCTATGTCTTAAGGAATTGTCATTGTTTGCACACAAACTTTTCTTTTACTATTTGCTGAATTTGTACTTCTTTTCATCATCAGAGTTTGGTCCTTTTTCTGATGGGGACCTTAGATACAAAATGACTTATCTTACCACAGTTAAAACATTTTGAGGGGAATCTTGCCTTGATATTTTCTGACCCTTTCTTTAACCTTCTCACAAATTTTGCCTCAATATCATCTAAATCGGAATCATGTCTGCAACCAAAGATACCTCTCTAGTAATGGATTTATCTTTGTTGATTCTCATTTCATATGCAATCAAATTTCCTAGAAGTTGATCAGTAGGACCCCTTAGTTTTAAGATCATTTAGTTCTTCTATTGCAAAGAGACTTTTGGATTAAATTTATCAAGCAAAGATCTTAAAATCTTGAACTAAAAGTATTCTTCAATCTTCTCACCAAAACCCTTCATTCTAGAGTTCTTCAACTCTTAAAATACTTTTCGCTGAACTTTCATCTTCATTCATCTTTGGTTGTTCAAAATTCAACCTAAATGTTGAAGTTTGGCATCTTTACTTTCTCATTTCCTTCCTTCGCCATTTGCCTAATAAAGTTTACATCCCGCATTTCTTTTGGCGGTTTGAGAGGAATGCATCCCACCAAACCCTGGCACCAGCTTCTACAAGTCCATTCAAGATAGCATTCATTCCCTTAGAATTAAAGCTAAAATTCTAACTTATCATCCTTGGAAGCCAACCCAATAGGCTTTGTATATCGATTCTCTACTACATCCCAAACATAGGCTACCCTAAGACCATTAGGTATGTTCTCATTCCAACCTTCCAAAAGGAAAAAATTGTTCCATCAAAAGAGGCTTACTAGTTGAAGTCCATTCATGACTTGTCATGTTTAAGCTCTGAGATCTACCTTTAAATAAAGGAACACCTTTCAGTACCAATTGTTGAAATTTACTGAACAAGCGGGGGTTGAATCAATTATTATTGTGCTTAAACAATTTTAAGTCTATTAAACCATTCTTAATATTTATTCAAGTGATCATCAATATTATACAACATATGGACAACATAAAATAATGAGCATCGATCCGCACATAAGATATACACAAAGACATATTTTCCGCGAGGAAACCCATAAGGGAAAACCTCTTCTTCTTGAGAATGAGGCAATATTTTTAAGTTGTACATCATCTTTGGTTGTACACCAACTCAAAGTGAGGCTACTACCTCTTTTTTACAAGCTCCAACTTGGTGAGAGCATAACTCTTCTTTTCTCCTAATACCCAGAGCTAGAGGAAGCACCAAACTCCTGGTGTTCCAGTAGGTTGGATGGAAGCACCTCTTCCACTTATACAAGCACCAACTTGTTTGGAGAACCAACTCTGTTTCTCTAGCACCAACTAGAGGAGGCACCAACCCTAAATATTCCAGCACCAGCTGCATTTATACAAGCACCAACTTGTATCTGAGAAAACTAATGTTTTCCCAAGCACCACCCTCCACCGTTTTCTAGCCACAACTGGATGGAATACAACTCCCAATATTCAGGCACCAACTCGAATATCAGAGGACCCGCAGGTCCTCCCTAGAACCACCCTACCTCCACGATTATAAATAAATGATTGAATAACCAACAACACAAATAAATCGATTCTTACCGCTTTCTTCTATGTTATGTAAATCTAGTCTCCTCCTATTTGTTACGCCATAATTCTCTTCCTCTGTCTATTTTCTCTTCCTCTGTCTATTACGCAATTCTGCTCTGCCTTGAGTTGTTCTACAATTCTTCTCTTGCTTCTATCTATTTCTCATCACATTTGCCTCATCTAGGTTTTATTTCTACTTGCACATACTATCCAATTCCTGCTGCGCACATCTTGTGGTACCACTCTTTAGTTCAACTCATTTTTCATTCGGAATGACCAATACTGCATAGTCACTATGTGTTTCTTTTTTATCTTGTACTACCCCTTCAATTACCCCTCAAACCTAAAAATCTTTGGCAAATGAAATTCCAACCGTCCAAGAACCATGATTTGGTTACGCTTCAGCCCGAATCGTGGCGATCAATTAGTCATAAGAGCAGCGATGGCCATTAGATCAGGTTTCCAAGTATCAACGGATTTGGATTACAAGCTCTGAAGTCTGCGTTGATTTTTCATTTGCATTTGACATTCGGCATTTGGCCATTCACGTGGTGAAGAGTCTTGACTTGCTCAAATTAAGTAATCCGAAATGGAGCCGGATCAATGGAATCCACAAAACTTCATGTCCAGTCCCTTCTTTTCTTAATGTCGAATGGTGATTTGATGTTTTTACCTTCGGGTTTTTGAGGACTCACAATAGTCCCTTTAGACATTTTAGAGTTGAGACTTAGTGATGGTGGAGTTTCTACTTGCTATGTAAAACCCAAAATAGAAGTTAGTGTGGCAGTAAACTATTGGCGTCACACATGGATTGTTTATCTTTAGAATAGCTTCCGTGTCCACTTTCGGTCATTGACTTACATGTGCACAAAAAATGTTGAATCATCTTGACACTTACCATTGCTTGATTGTTCCACGTGTCAGCAGTTGATGTGGTTTGCTGATGTGGTTTGTTGATGTACCTATTTCGGGATTTCAGGAGTTAGCTACTTCACGAGGTTAAAGTTCCTTTGATCTTTGATTTCCCGATGCGAAACTCCAAAATGGAGTCTTTGACGTAATGTGTTTGTTTTGAGTTTGAAGTTAACTACTTTAAAGGTTAAAGTTTCTTTGATCTTTGATTTCCAGTCTGTGAAACTCTGAAATGGAGTCTTTGACGTGCTATGATATTTACGCGTTTGAAGTTCATCATTCTTTTCATGAGTGTCATTGACACCTCCAACTCATGGTATCGAGGAAACTCGATTTCAGGTCTCTGAAACTCAGAAATGGAGTCTTTCACATGCTCTAATCTTTCGCCTTTAAAGGTTTCATCATTCTTGTCATTAGTGTCATTGACACCTCCAACTCATGGTATCCAAAAGACCGAAATGGAGATTAAGTCATGGTTTTTCATTTTGGGATTTTCTTCCGTGAGTTGCTTCCTTAACTCCTAGAGTTCACAGCTTTTGATCGCCTGCCATGTGATCATCGTTGCGCTCTTGGTCTTTCCACTTTCTCTTTTTCGTCATCACGTCCGATTACGATCTGCTGCATCAATGATAAACCGATACTCACGCCTTCTGTTTGCCCGCAACAAATATTCCAACAAACTTCCCTACTTTGGCGTTCCTGATGTTCAAATATCATTAGCATTTCTTTATTGAGGTGGAAATGTAGAATAGTATTTGTATCCTTTGGAACAATGAAATTTTGGATCTTATCATCCAAAAGTATGAAGAGTATCGCCACAAAATGTCTCTTTCCTTCTGGCCATCATGCTTAAGGAGTTGTTTGATTATGTACAAGAGTTTCAAACATTAGTACCAAAGAAAATACTTTTTCATAATATACATTGAAGATTGTTTTTTGAAAGGATGATTAGGGAAATTGGTGATTTATTGAGAATGGTCGAGAGAAAGTCACCATTAATAACTGCCTTGATGCTTAACCATGTTGTTTTCTATAGGTTGTATTTAATATTAATCGGGGAATGTGACAAAAAGAAATGAGGATTCATTGTGGAGTGACAAACAAATGGATTTTATGGAAGAGATAGTGGAGTAATTCCGATATCGCAATCTCATGGTAAAAATATCATGAAATGACTAATTATTGCAAAAAGCGGACAAGTGGAAAGGAAATTTTTTCTTATAATATTTTGATAGGATCTTCGCTTCTGTGATACTGGTTAAATTGAATAAGTATTAGAGTGTTGATAAAGAAATGAAATTTAAATAAATAAATAGAGTGATCATGGAAGCGGAATTTCGTGAAATCATTGTGACAAGAATGAGTGATCTCAAACCCGTAGTGAGAATTAGAAAACATTCTAAGTATGACATAAAATGAGGATGGAGGAACAAGGCCATGCATTCTAATGACGATGGAAATTTGGACTTGTTGGACATGCCGATCCTGCTTGAGAGAGTGAGTGTGAATCAATGTAGGGCTCTTTTTGCTTCCTTTCACAAAACTCCTTAGTTAGCAATGCTTAATTTATGCAACACTTATTCTTTTTCAATCTATAATTTATGTAAACATATATCAGCAACATAGATCATCAATAATCCATCACCACAAGGAGCGAAAGAAATGATAATATTTACAATTTTCTTTTATTATGGACAGCCTACAATCCTTGGGGTTTATTAACAATTGAATAAAGTAACAACTCCACAAGAGCACCATCTTTGCAATGCAAGAATCAACTTACACAACTCAACACCAGGCGAGAAGGATTCAATCTTCAATAGGTAGGTGACCTATTAGTAGTGCAACACACGTATGTGCGCACCCTACCAGTAGTACAAACAGTGTGTATATGCATCCTATGTATCTTGACGTGTGTATGGCTCACGAAAAACTAGGGTTTTCTCAAAACTCAGATCCTCTGTATCCTTTAGTCACATCCACTTCTACCTTTTTTTGTCCAATCTGTACCATAACCAATGAAAACACATATATTCTCTACAAAAGGCTTGCTCATTCTCCTCAACCATATAATATGGTGCTAATTAATCATGTATAAGAAGCCAATATATTATGGAAACCATATCAGTACAAAAACATAAGAGTGCTTCTCTCCTATCAATCCGAAAACCAACATAAACCATATCGCAACATCCATACCAAGAATTTAATAAGCATTCACCACACCATAAGCACAAGTATCCATCAGATCATCAATAATCCATCACCACAAGGAACGAAAAGAAAATGATATGTATTTACAATTTTCTTTTATTATGGACTACAATCCTTGGGGTTTTATTAGCAACAATTGAATAAAGTAACAACTCCACAAGAGCACCATCTTTGCAATGCAAGAATCAACTTACACAACTCAACACCAACTGAGAAGAGGATTCAATCTTCAATAGGTAGGTGACCTATTAGTAGTGCAACACACATATGTACGCACCATACCAGTAGTACAACCCGTGTATGTATGCATCCTATCTGTACTGCAGCATGTGTATGGCTCCTGAAAAACTAGGGTTTTCTCTCCTTGAAAACTCATATTCTCTGCAGCCTTCAGTCACATCCACTTCTACCTTTTTTTGTCCAATCTGTACCATAACCAATGAAAACACATATATTCTCTACAAAAACTTACTCATTCTCCTCAACCATATAATATGAATGCTAATTAATCATGTATAAGAAGCCAATATACTATGGAAACCATATCAGTACTGAAACATAAGAGTGCTTCTCACTCTATCAATCAACCAACATAAACCATATCATAACATCCATACCAAGAATTCCTTAAGCATTCACCATACCATAAGCACAAGTATCCATCAAAACAATCATGTAACCATACCAGAACTTCTATGGAATATTTGAGCTCATAAAATGTAGATTTGAAACTTGCTTCAGACTTCAAGGACCCGACACAAGCTCTTACTCAAGTCTCCATGGCTCTCTCCAACTACACACACTTTGAACTTCGTCATCCCACATGTGTATGCACTTTGGTTCACTACTTCCCTTGTATGTACGCGCTCTAGATCACTACAACCCGTGTACTCCTTCAGAAACTAGGGTTTCTGAACTTCCAAAACTTCCATTGTCAAGATAATATACTTACAGAAACATTGATGTGTCCATGAGTACCTACAATGACTCGCTCACTCATAATAGATCTTCAATATATGCTCAAGAGAGATATATTTACAAGAGAGATATAGATCTTCAATATATCCTCTTTGACTTTATCACTTCACTTTATTATTTAAATAATTTCTTCCTTGTAAACACTTTGACTTCTTTGACCTTTTGGGGCTTCTAGCCAACACATGAGGGTCCTCCAACTTCACAAGGCCATAAATATCTAACCATGAGGAATTATGTGATGTTCCACATACTAACAGAAATGGCATGACAAGAAATATCCATCTAGGATAATTTCACTGACAAATTCGTTGATATTTATCTCATTATTCCACAATTAAGTTTGGGTTCTCTAACCATACTTCTAGTATAACTCAACCGCAAAGCATCTTCCCGTGAGGGCTTTCACCATAAGGGGACCACTTTGGAGTTCATCCATTTGTACTTCCTATCAACCATGACAAGACAATAATGAGTGATATTTACATCAATTCATTGGACTAACCCATGACAACACATCACTATGACATTGCCCCTTTGTCATTGATTCCATGCATGACCACATGATCCAACGATCAATACATTAATGCATCAATCCATCTATGCATCATATATCAATGACAAGACATTGATCCATCTTCATCTATGCATGAAATCACCTATGCATCATATATCAATGACTTCACTTGACATCAATCCATTGACAACAATGACAATACATACTACATCAATATA
>SNQJ01S0056652.1:30996-41827 GCA_010110895.2 Picea sitchensis | reverse complement strand
CCCTGGCTAGCACACTTGTAGAATTAAATGAAATCTACAGAAGACAAGGTGTTCTGATTCCTTCCTGTCTGAGCAGGAACCTTTAACCCAATCCCTGGCTAGCACACTTGAAAATCATCACACAAGATTGCTGATAAAAATAATTACGCATTTCATTCAATAAACTAAGACAGAGTTAAGTAGTGTTTCAGCAAAGTGGAATTCATTAACAGTAGTGTTTCAGCAAACACAAGCTAATCAAATCATAAACAGAGATTGAATTAACACACTTCTAAAACTAACGGGTGAATCTTGGGATGAAGGTGGGCCCTACCTTCTCACAAGATTCCCCTGAAACAAAAAAGCTTAGAGACGGATGCTCAAAACAATTTTCTATTCATCTATCAAAATGTCATATTACAGTCTGAGAATAATGAAGTGCGTCCCTCTCTCTAAATCGTTCAATACATAAAAACTTGGGTAACCTCGAATGATGATTTCCTCTCCATTAAAGAGGGAACCCTTTCGACACAATTGATCAAAAATTACAAAGTGTATCTGAGTCCTATCTTTAGTTGGATCTACTTTCTAAACTAGACTCGGATGTCCTAGTCTCACGCAACCAAATGCTATTACAGGAGCTGAATGAGGCATTGTTGTTACAGCTGGTGTAACAGCTTCTTCTCGTTGCTGCTGATGTTGTTTCAACATCGCAATTCGCGGGCTGTTTCAGCCACATGAATTGCGCTTTGACTGTGTCGGCATATGTGGGAGCGACGGTTGGTGTTGTTGACCACTAACTGTAACGGCTTCCTTGTGTTTCAGCATTGTCGGTCCTGGCGGTCCTCTGTGTTTCAGCATCTGCAGCTCTGGACTGTGTAACAGCTCTGTGTTTCAGCATCTGCGACTCCAGACTGTGTAACAGATCTGTGTTTCAGCATCTGTGACCTCGAACTATACAGCAGCTCAGTGTTTCAGCATCTGCGGCCTCGGACTGTACAACAGCTCTGTGTTTCAGCATCAGTTTTGTGTTTCAGCATCAGCGACCTTGGACTGTGTGACAGGTCTGTGTTTCATCAACATGCTTTAGATGCTAATCTGCAGTTTTGAACACTTATGCATTTCTAATCAATGGTCAAGTACGAGAGTAATGTAAAATATTATGCAAAACAGATTAAACGTATAGTAATGAGAAGGGACGTTGTATACCTTTGGGATGATCAGATAAAGTGATAGTGTGAGTCTAAATATAGGTGATCAAGAGTATAATAATGGTAAAAAGTATAGGCAAAAAGGTACATAGTGTGGTCCTAACACCAATGACATATGCCTTGGTCATGCCACCAATAACCAAGTAGAATATGTCGACATCATTGGTCTCCTCTCCGAGGCTAGTCACCTTCATATTCATCACCTTAGAGTTCTCCTAGATTCTCATCTCTTTGTCCATCAACTCAACAATGTGTACCATGTCCGAGATCCATGTATTTATCTCAAGTACCTGCAAGTCAAACTCCTGTTACAAAATTTTGAGTCCATCACATTTACTCATATTTCTAGAAACCTCAATCAAATGGTAGATCACATGGAAAATCGAGTACTAGATTGGGACGTATCACATTAAACATACACATCACATCCATCATCTAATAAAAACAAGTTCACCAACCATATAATTAAAACATTTAATGCATAAACATAACCAAGTGTTCTTCTCATATATAGATCATAACAATCAAAATATGTGTTTGATACAAAAATAAAACATGCCTTAGCCCCACTGGCTAGACCTTCTCAATCAATCAGTCTATAAAAAATGGGATTTTACAAACTCCTATACAATCATACAAAATCAGGCTCTGCAAATGACATGTGTCCCTATCATCTAGGGTGACCCTAACTAAGGTACATCCCCACCAGTCGGGGGGTCCCCCCAAGGGGTATATCTCTCGGAGGGATCTGCCCAGTCATAGCGGACCCTGCTATTGCTGCACATCACGCCAAGGACTGCCAATGTGGATCCTTGCCAATGCACTACTACAGGAATCCCTCATCCCAAATCCACGGCCACAGGTCCTCTGACACTCGGAATCTGCGACAATAGGTCCTCATAAGAGTTGAGGACCTGTGGCCTTAACTCCTCCATCTCCGCATCTCAATACCCCTCCTTCTCTGTACCCAACCCAACTGCAAGACCTTCCACTATTGCATGTGATGGACCTGCCCCAAGATCATCATATTGGTGGTGTCTCCTCACTCACCCCTCTACAACCTTCTCGTCCTCTAAATCCCTGAGATGCATCTGCATGTCGGCCGCTCAACCCCACATCTTCATATCCAAAAAAAACAATATGCATCAATATTCAGGATACACAAGAATATCAAATCAAAGCATATGAAAATATGTGAAAGTACAAATGCTCACCTTTGTTACCTCGCTCCTCACCCGATGGAAAGTACATATCAAGGTGTTGTCGGAAATCAATCCCATGATATGGGAAGTCATAGAAAACCTATGGAGTCTGCCACCAGGCCCACTTAAACAAGGTCGTAAAATATTGTCCCACATGACCATTGCCCTGACGTGGAAACAATTATTCTGACCTCACCAACTTGGGCTCACACAACCCAAGTGGGTCCAAAATCGCCTGCAGGTGTAGCAGGACCACCCGATCAAAGATAAAAGCATAGAGGATAGACCCAAAGGAGAACTCACCACCCCTCACCACCACACACCTATCTAACTAGGCTACCATAAACTCAGACATCACGCAATCCTAGGAAAACATCTGTCCCCCCATCGTTTGCTCATTGATGTCTATTTGAGCATCCGAAATGTGTTGGGTCCCGAAGGACCCGTACACCCACACCACCATCACGCAGAAAACCTACATCTCCAAAGAGTCAATATCAACTATACTCAGTGAAAATCCACTCATCACCATTGTCCCTGAACAATAGTAGTTGGCTATATCCCCCATAATCACCCCTGTAGGGATCCTGGGTTGTGTTGCCAACTCTGATCCCAAAAAAGGGAGTCCCGTCAGAAAATATATATCAATATTTGCGGAGATATGGATCTTCTACCCCCACACCACAAAAACTTGCAAGTAAGGCTGCCACATTCATACAATTAAGTCCAGAAGCACCTTCTTCGACCGGATCGACACATAGTAAAAAATGATCAACAACCCAACCCAGGATAGATGTTGTCGGATGTAGGAATCATCACCCACCATCCTCCATAGAGAATCCCACTCTCTCTCATGCCACTGCATCGATATCCTCTCACAGTAATCTGCAACCTACATCTAGTCCAATAGGTCTGTATTAGTTTCATCATTTGGAACAACTTCCCAAACCCAACCAAAGAAAACCATGTTTTTCCCCGTGAATATTCCCTGAATAGTCGCACACTCCTGTGAGAATATTTTATTAATAGTCGCGCACGATTGTTTTCTTAACAGTTGCGCACTTCTACAGGACTATTTGGCTAACAACAGTGCACATTTGTGCATTTTTTCGCTTAACAGTCACGCATCAACCACGCGACTGAAACCCAGACAACCATGTACATATGTGCAACGTTTCATATAACAGACGTGCATATGTGCATGGTTTTCCTTCCACACATGAATGTGGTCATTATTTCCATAGCCATGCCCAATCCCCGACATGGATCACGCAGCTGAAACTCAGATCTCTGTGCACATGTGTGGGCGAACAGTTGATACAACTGCGCACTATGAGCAACTATATCAATTACATCCATGCACATATGAGTGGAGATCCCAATATCTCACGCACGGTCCTACTTCCTAAACCCAAAAAACGACCGTACAACCCCAAAGCCCCCCCCAAATCACACCTAACTTATGCAAGAGGTTTCGACGGCTTACCTGGCTCTCTCACAACCTGAATCTGGGCTTGTATGCTCTCACAAAGATCATCAACATCCAATCTCCCATCTCACAAATCTCGACAACCACAAGTACAAATGAGGTGGTTATGTGGGCCCAATGCGCTTATATACACCCTTTTAAAAAACTTCCTCACGTACGTTCGGGAGCATTCAAAATCTGTTTCTCACACCATTTTCACCTGCGAGATCCAGACTCCCTCACCTTCACAACGGTACTCTCGGATACTCATTTCAGTCTGGAGCCATGTGGACCTCTTTTGGCACCCTGGGCACAAGTATGAATCACTTTCCCACATTTCATTTTCAAGCAACTGTTATATATGTTTTATTTTCATATATGTTTCACGTTAGGTATTTGGTTTGAATGTGTAGGTCCTCATTAGTGGCCCCCTTCATGTCACTAGTTATGGAATCCCTTGGCTTCTCTAGGTATATATTCCAAACTGGCATAAAATTCAACCCTCTACTCACAGTTGCATTCTCCAATCATACCCCTTGACATTTCTCCTCAGGATCCCCACACCTGGCTTTGTGGTACCATCACCTCCATTGCATTAAGGTACTGTCATTTGGTAGCACTCTCACTTCCGTGAGTTATCCCACATATATTTACCCGTTGGCATATTGACACTCATGTTTTTCTATCCATTAGGATCGAGAGTCCTAGTAGTGTTACATCCCAAAGAGAGAACCTCATATTTCTTCCTCATCATCATGCTAACCACCCCATTATGGACTCCCACATTATGCTTTTGGTTACATTAAATGCACCTACGCATTATCATTAACCCTACATATTATCCAACATCAATTACCCATCCGTGATTTCATCCCCCATTAGCCCCTACCCTCCACTAGTCTCTACTTGCGCCCTATACTAGCCAAGTCATACTTCACTAGGGCACTCATTTTTGTACATGTACTTTCAACCCCATTATTTCTTCATTCAGTAATTGTATAAAGCATCTTTCAATTCTATCAAGTACAATAGATTTTGGTCATCGAAACCGACGACATTTTTCCTTGGCACATAGAAACCCATGTCACCCTTGGTTGGATAATTTTTACTTTCCTCATTACCTTTGCAAGATATTTGTACCTTGGCCAAAATTCTGACCATTAAAAACACACATGTCCCACATCACTATATTTTGACCTATGTTACATCTCCTTACAATCTCCCCCACTTAACACAGTTTTACCCCATATCTGGTCATCCCCCTGACACCAAATCATGTTTTACGATTGCTTCCACCCATCAACACCCCCAAACCAAGGGAATTTATTGAATTCCGTATATTCCAGATATCATTCATGATTATCATCCCATTCACCTTTAATAGTACAGTTTTTGACACCTTTCGTGTCGACATCAACAAATTCTCAAAAAGGTGGTAGTATCTTGGCTCTCATTCCATTGAAAATGAGTAGCCTCGGACGACATAGAGAGAGTCATCATTTCTCTTTGATGTCATTGATCCCCATGACATTCAACTCCAGCACAGTTTCATGTTACGGTGGATCTTACTTTGTGACCTTTGCAGTTTTCAGTAGCATCCAAAGACCTCTGAATTTGTTAGGCCATCAATGCCTCTGAGTCGTTCACCACTCGATTCAGAAACAGTTCCATCATTAGAATCGTCATATATTGTTTTTAACGCCCCCGATGGCTCTGCAGATCACTACTTCTCCAGCAGTTCCATTTACTATTCTCCCTTTTATGGTTTCATGACAAGAGCATGGGGCATGCCCACCTCATTTATACAAAATTCTATGTTTTGGAGAATAATGGATATAGATATTTTTGTCCCCTCTCCCTCCAATGCATTTCTCTCACTGTCCCTCACTACAAATTTCTCTCGCACTTCTACACAATGATGTCATCACCAAAAGAAACGATGATGTATTTTAGATATACATCTCACACATCAAGGGGCATCTGTTATTACCGAAACATTTCTCACCACAAACACAGACACTGGATGAAGAAACATTCAACACAAGCACAACATACTACCATTAATTATGGAAGGATTACCCTTAGTTTGGAAAGATAAGCACAAAACTATGCAAAAGTGGTTCTAAAATGCCGCACATATTCAACACTTTCAGCATGCACACATCCTCGTAGTCTAACATGGTGTACAACATACACATTATGTGGACTACGTGACTGACAGATGGAAAACCCGCACAGATGCGGAAACAACGCATTGATTATTTTGGTTGGGCCTAAACCACTTTTGGTATGGAGTGGATCTCCCTCATAACCAAAATCTCCCCCAAAATTTCACCTTGGGATCACTGAAACGGATGGGAGGTACCTTCAAGGGAATCCCATTCACATTTGAAACTAGTTTGGAAAAATCTTGCCATCCACCTATAAACAAAAGGCCATTGTATGCAAAAAGGAAGAATAAATTTGAGTATTGTTATGTTGTTCAATTTGTCTTTGAGAAGCCATCTTTCTCTTAGAATTCTTTGAGCATCCATAGCAAGGATTGTGCCTCTATCCTCTTGAGAAGTTCAACCATCAATTCTTCACCATTGTATTTTCATTTTTATCCATTGTTAGAAGAGAGAAAACTTTATATTTGGGGACTCCAGAGCCTTCCCAAGGAGGAAGAGGGGACTCATAAGTTCCTATATTTATCCAAGGTGTTTCTCAATTCAAAGATTAGTCTCATTTGGTAGCTATTCCTTGTGTCTCTTTCTTGTATCTATTTTGTTTGTTACATGCTTAGTTTAGTTTTATTTCCTTGTTATTTACTTCTTGTTCTCTATTTAGGTGAGCCACTAATCAACTAACAAACTATTGTGTTGTCTTGATAGACTAAGTAGATAGTTAAGGGGCCTCTTCTTGCTCACCCAAGTGACAAAAATAACCCAACACAAGGGCTGCATGATGAGATCTTGGAGAAGTGTTTTCTCATTTTCTTGTCTATTGTTGATCTAACCTTCGTAGATAAACTTGTCTTATATAATCTTGTAGAGTAGGAGATAGTTGTTTTCCTTTGTTGTTCATTGTATATCTCAATTTGCGCCAGGGATCTTGGAGATCAAGCCCGAGGATTGGAAGGAGCATGTTAAGCCCTAAATAATGGCTCATTGACCCTTAATTGGGGCATATTACATTCGTAATGTTATTTTGTTTATGTCGGCTTGAGTCCATTAGTTGTAATTGTACCTCCTAGTCTCCTATATATACCAAAGAGACATTTTAATTTGGAATCATCTTGTACCTGAACATTTATATGGTGTATAAAGAGGTTTCCCCCTAGAAGAGGCTTATTATATGAAATTAACTATTTTTCAAGGCGTTGAGTACTTATTCTGAGGTTTTTCTATTATATATTGATATTTGGTTCTTAACATATGGTATCAGAGCTCAAGGTCTTGGGGTTTCGCTGCTAGATCTGAGACACCTTGTAATTTTCACTATAACTTTTTTTCTATAATGTTTCAAAAGGAATGGCTTGGAGGATATTTATTATATGGATCAAGGTACGTTGGGTTAAAATTTCAGCTCCTAAGGCCTTATACTTACAGAGATACAACCTGTGTAAGACAGGGTTCTGGAATCATCATGAATTGAGTCATTGTGTAATTTTCACTATAAAACGTTTTATGTAACATTTCAGACCTTGAAATTCAGAGGATATTCACATAAATTAGTAAGGTATCCATGGTAAAACATTCATCTTATGTTTCATCTTAAATTTGTAGATACACCCTTTGGAAGATAGGGTATCTGACTAGTCCTATTGACTAGTCTCAAGTAGGTGTTCCAAGTAAAACAATCATAACTTTTTCCTAGAGTATCCAAATTGAGTGATATTGGTTGCATTGGATAGTGGATAGTCCGTAATATTTTTGGTATGATTTTCAGAATTTATATCAATTATTTTATGTGAGGCACACTATACAAGTGAGATCTCCTGGAAAGGCTAAAAATCAACAAGTTGTGGGGAAGTTACAGTAAATTCCACTTGACACATCCAATTTTGATCAGACCCGTGGCATTGCAGAGAAGAAATATCAGGGAACTACAAAAAATAATTTTTCATACCCATAATGATCCATATGGATATTGGTGGCCACCCTCCTCTTCCAACTGGCTCAAAATAGTTTTATGACAATTTTGGTAATTTACTACTTTTAGCATTTTCACTTCTGGAGCTGTTTTGAGGCCCTAAACGATGTTTTTTGGGAAAACAGGTTTGCAATATATAATTTCCTTCAATATTGTGCCTAAAATGAATCTCCACAATGATACCTTTCTAACAAGCTATCATACGCCTAAAACGAAGATCGTATGCAAAAGTTACGACCCCGGGAAGTTGATGTACTAACTTACCCAAACGGGGCCCACATGACTTTTGGCGCTTGATCTCCTAGGGTTAGGTTTTTGGATGTCTATGGTTTTTAAAATTCCTGCGTATTGTAAAAATGCCTTCATATCCTCATTGTAATCTTCTTCTTGCGAATGAGAGCAGCCGTCACATCTCTTCTCAGAGATAAGCCGCCACCATTCCATCAAGGTTGTTTCCACTACATTTTACAGTTTTCAGCTTATTTCGTTATTGAATAGAAAACCAGTTTTACTATATTTTTGTTATGTTGTGTTAAATATCTATTAATAATCTGTATTCATTTCATTATGCTCATAAAATTTGGATTAGTGGTATCAGAGCGGTCTTCTCCTTGTCGTCTTGATGCATGTCCCCAACGAGGTCGGAGTACAAAGAGTTGGGTCTTGAGCTTGTTTCTCTTGAGGAAAAAATATCTCGCACGCCCAAGCGACCTCTCATGGTAGGAGAAATGAAAGATGACATGATAGGATATCCTTTCAAACTATTGATTGAGGAATCCCTCACACAACAGAGGAACGAGATGATGGATAGCTTGGCACAAATACTTCGGTGGCTACCAACAGGCCGACGACTACCAATAGGCGACGCATCTTCTTCGAATGGAGGTGCCGCCCCATTAAAGGTACAAATAAACTTTGATATTCCTATATTTGAAGGTCATATAGATGTAGATGTTGTAGACAAGTGGTTGAATCTACTAGAAGGGTATTTTTCTGTCCATAACCTTTTTAATAGAGAAAAGATCACTTTTGTGCTGCTCAAAGCCATTCCCCATGTCAAATATTGGTGGGAAGCTTTCTATGAGCAAAAGGAAACATAAGAGCTCTCATTATTTTCAGTCATGACCACTTGAGAATCCTTCAGGGATGCTATTAAGGAACAATACTACCCTGTCAGAAGTTATGATGACCTGTATACCAAATGGACCACACTATGGCAAGAAAGAGACCAATCAGTGCCATATTTCACAAATATCTTCCATACCTTGCGCACAAAGATGGGTATCAAGGATTCAGAGTGACATATGGTGCTCAAGTATTGTGGTGCTCTACATAGATACATCCAGACTGAAATGGAATTTCTGGACATCTCATCCTTGGGCGCGGCCTATAGATATGCCGTCAAAATCGAGCAGAATTTCAAACAAAAGACGCGGCTATTTGGGCCTAGGAACCCCTCACAACAAAATCCAAGAAAGGGTGGCCCCAACACATAGAACAAAGGACATAGAAAATATGGACAGTATCAGGACAACCAGTCCAAGCCGTAAGCAAATAAGGACACCAGAAAGACAAAGAAATATATCGGGAAGTGGTGTGACTTCCATAAGAGCCCTTGGCATAACACTACTGACTGTCGCTCAAAGTAATCGCTAGTGGCCAAAGTAAAATCCTCTGAATCAGATGTGGATTCTGACTCTGAACCAGAACCATAAAGGGGAAGACAGATTATTGACGTGGAACCCAATGCCACCGTTTCTACCACCAAGCTCCGGCTTGGTGAACTAGACGATCCAGAAGAGGGAGAGTGCCTCTTCCATTCACAGATGTGGGTAAAAGGCACCCCACTGCACTTCATCGTTGATAGCAGTAGCCAGAAGAACCTCATATTAGCAGAGGTCGTTAAGTGACTGGCCCTGCCAACAACGTCTCACCCACAACCCTACACCATTGGATGGCTCTGCCAAGGAAGCAATCTCCGCGTCAACCAACAGTTTCGACTGTTGTACGACATCAAGCCCTTCAAAGATGAGGTATTGTGTGATGTTGCTCCTCTCAAAGTTTGTCATGTTCTTTTGGGCCAACCTTATTTATGGAATTATCATGCTGTATATGAGTCTAGGTCTCGTAGTGTTATTATTACTTTGAACAGGAAATTGTACAGGATACCCGAGGCAATCCCACCCAGTGCTATTTCCTTGATCTCTGCTAAGCAATGCAGGAAGGTCATCTCTAGGATGGGGAAGTTTGTCTTCTTTGTGATTCGCTCTTAGAATAAGTGAAAGATCATAGCTACATCCAGGGTCTCTATGGCCGACATCTCCACACAACAGAAGCAAGTAGATAAGGTAGTGGAAGAATACTCAGATATCTTCTCCTCACCTACAGGGGTACCTCTGCAATGCCAGGTGAAGCACCCCATCGATCTGACCCCCGGTGCACCGCTTCCCAATGGGCTAGTCTATCGCTGCTCTTTGTTACAGAATGAAGAGATCAAGTGACATATCCAAGAACTACTTCAGAAGGGGCACATCTGTCCCAGCTCATCACCTTGTGGCAGCCCAATCATGCTAGTATAGAAGAAAGATGGAACATGGCGACTTTGTATTGATTACTGGGATCTGAATAAAATAACAGTCACAAACCGGTACCTGATTCCTCGAATCAACGACCTCCTTGATCAACTCATGGGGGAAAAATACTTCAGTAAGATTGATCTGAAGTCTTGATACCACCAGGTCCCGATAGAACAAACATATGTATGGAAGACCACCTTCAAGTCAAAGGAAGGCCTTTTTGAATGGTTGGTCATGCCCTTTGGTTTGACAAATGCTCCA
>SNQJ01S0056652.1:0-25369 GCA_010110895.2 Picea sitchensis | reverse complement strand
CATTCCGAACTCATGAAGGCCATTATGAATTTTTGGTCATGCCTTTTGGCCTTACAAATGCACCTTCCACATTCCAAGGGTTGATGAATTCCATTTTCAAGCCCTTCCTTCGAAAATTTTTGTTAGTATTTTTTGATTATATACTAATCTATAACATGTCTTTGGAGGATCATGTGCGACATGTTGACAAGGTGCTACAACTACTAAAGGAGAAACAACTATATGCCAAACCATCCAAATGTTTCTTTGGGGTGAAGGAGGTAGAGTATTTGGGTCATATTGTATCTCATGAAGGTGTCAAGTTAGACCCTAAAAAGATTAAGGCCCTGATGGAATGGCTGATTCCCAAAACATTGAAGAATCTTAGAGGACTTTTGGGTTTGACAGGTTACTACCGCAAGTTTTTTCAGCACTATGGAAGAATAGCAACACCTTTAACGACACTAACTAAGAAGGATTCATTTTCATGGACTCCAGAGGAAACTAAATATTTTGAACAACTTAAAGAGGTGATGTGCAAAGATCCTGTCTTGACCACTCTAGACTTCCCAAAAACCTTTATTGTGGAATGTGATGCCTCGGGAAATGGAATTGGTGTTGTCCTAATGCAAGAAGGAAGGCCCCTAGATTTTGAAATTCAACCACTCAAGGGAAAGGACTTACACAAACCCATTTATGAGAATGAAATGATATGGTATGTATAGATGCATGCAAGGAAGGACTTGGTGGAGTCCTCACTCAAAATGGACATGTCATTGGTTATGAGTCTAGAAATATTAAAGAACATGAGAGGAACTATGTCACACATGACTTGGAACTTGCTGCCATTGTTCATGCATTGAAGATGTGGAGGAATTATCTCATGGGGAAGAGATTTGAATTAAGAATAGACCATAGTGGTTTGAAATATCTTTTTGAACAACCAACTTTGAATGCTAGGAAAACAAGATGGCTGGAATTTTTAAGTGAATACGATTTTGACATAAAGAATATCAAAGGAAAAGAAAATAAAATTGATGATGCACTTAGTAGAAGAGTACATCTCATGCATGCTACAACTGTTAGTATGCATCAGTCAGATATACAGATCATAATTTTAGATGTTGTTGTTACAAATCAACATTACCTATAGGTAAAAGAAAGCTTACAACAGGAAAATGTACAACCTAAAATTAAAGAATATGAGATGAAGGAGGATGAATTAATTGTGTATAAAAATATAATTTATGTTCCTAATTCTGAAGAACTTAGGAATTTGGTATTAAAATAAATGCATAATGTTCCATATGTCGGACATCCCAGTTACCAGAAAGTAATTGCAGTAGTAAGAAGCCAATTCCTTTGGCCAGGAATGAAGAAAGATGTTGTTGATTACATTGCTAGATGTATGGAATGTTAGAGAGTGAAGGCTGAGCATAGACACCTAGTGGGTTTGCTACATCCATTACCAATTCCAGAGAAAAAAATTGGAAGTGGTAACCATTGATTTTATAACTAAATTGCCCAGGACAACAAGACAACATGATTCAATCATGGTAGTGGTAAATAAATTGACAAAGGTTGTTCATTTTGTTCCTGTAAAAATGACTCATACAACAACTAATATTGCATAAATTTACATGAGGGAGATTGCTAGGTTGCATGGGATACCTAAGACAATTGTTTCAAACAAAGATACAAAGTTTACTTCAAATTTATGGATGGGATTGTTTAAAGGATTTGGTACAAATATGAACTTTAGCACAACATACCATCCACAGTCAGATGGGTAGATAGAAAGAGTCAACCAAGTAATCGAATACATGCTGAGAATGTATGTGATGGATAAGACATCTAAGTGGGAAGATTACTTGCACTTGGTTGAGTTTACCTATAATAATGGGTATCGAGATTCATTGAAAATGATCCCATTTGAAGCTTTGTATGGTAGGAAATGCAATACTCCAGTGAGTTGGGACAACCCAATAGATAGAGTGGTACTTGGGCCATTATTGCTCAAGGATATGGAAGACCAGATGGTTAGAATTAAGAAAAATTAACAACTAGATAATTTAAAGTGGGGGAGCATGTACTTTTAAAAGTGAATCCCAAGAAGAGCTCTTTGAAGTTGGGTAGTTGTACAAAGCTAGCAGCCATATTCTATGGTCCATTTGAGATATTGGATAGAAAAGGGTCAGTTGCATACATGCTTTCATTGCCTGCTTCCATGAATGTGAAGAATGTATTTCATGCCTCTTTGCTAAAAAAATATGTACATGATTCTAACCATGTTATTGATTGGCATCTGATTCAGGTAGAGATAGAGGGAGAATTTCAGGTCCAACCAATGCGAATATTGGACACAAAATTCAAAATTCTCCAGAATTGATTTATAGAGTTGGTAAAAGTCCAATGGACTTGCTACAGTACTGAAGATGCTACTTGGGAGCAGAAAGATGCCATGCAGGTAGAGTACCCACAAATTTTTGAATAAATTTTGAAATTTTGATTTATGTTTTTTATATGCACTAAGGACAATGCCAAAATAAGGGGGAGGGGAATGTAATACCCCCATTTTGAGCCCCATATTAAATAATATTTTCTGTTAATTTATGAAAGGACAGAGTGCTCAAACAATTAAAAGAGGCCAGTGTGCCTAGGAAATGTAATTGTTTTGATCATTATTAATAATAAACACATCATTGGTTGCTAGACGGGAAAGGACAAGAGTTTTAGGGGGCTATGATTCTACAAGAGAGGGGGCTTGAGGGGATAAGTATTTATTTTATATTTATTTACCCATTTTTGTTTTAATGGAGAATATCAGTTACATGAGCTTCTTGGGGAAAAACCATGTGGTTCTTTAATTCCAAGAAATACATAAACCCATCTATGGTCTGTTTGGGAGTTCACTCATTCACTCACCCATTGTTCATTGTTCACACCTTTAATTTTGTTATCTATCCATTCATTCTTTCACCCACTCTTCATTCCTCATTCATTTTGATCTTGACTTGGGAAATACAAACAAATTGTTGGAGAGGAGCCATGGTTTTGTTGGTTGTAATGACTACTGGTGTATTCCAACCATGAATTAATGCATGCATGTCTGAGATTATTTGGCATGTTGTAATTTTTTCTCACAACTGCAAATCCTAAGAGTCCCAACATGGAGATTCTTGACCAGATGCAATGGAACCCTGGAAGGAGGTGGATAGCCTGAGGGATTGCGTGGAAGCGAAGGGGGTCCATTCTCTTGGGTTGTGCAGGATGGAGAGAAGAGAGATGGTGTACTTTGGATTGTTGTGTGTGTTGAAAATCTTGTGAGATATTGAGTGTTGATTGGGTTGGGAAGCTGAGTGACACCCTAGAACCATCCTTGTGGATTCGTAGCCCCGGCTTGGGGGTGACATTGTTGTTGAGACTTGGAAAAAAAAGGTCTATGGTTGAGTGCAATGTACTTGGTCTGCAGTCAGTTGGTGATTCATTTATTTAAAGATAAGTGCTCTCTGCCATGGTTTCATTTACCTGTATATTTATTCCGCTGTGTATTAATTATTATCTGTGAGATTCATGTTTATAATGTGCATTCTTGCTGGTTATTTTTTGTGTATGGAATTATATTCATTTATTTTATGTTGTAGCATGAATCTTGATCTTTGCATGTGAATATTTCATGCCTCTTTATTAATTAAAAATTCATCAGAATTCGATTTTAGTTCAGAAGTGAGTTTTGAAGTAGAGTGGCCATCTTGTGGGTGGTTGGGTACGTTACAAAGCCACTTGGTGACCCGTTCCCTACCCTCAGTTAAATTAGGATAAAAACGTATCCATAACATTACACTTTTCCTAAAAATATTATAAAATATTCCCCAAAACTTACGACTCACCCCCTTTTTCCTTTTCCGGTGGAGTAGGCCCCCCATCTCTTTTTGTCTGAGTCATTCAATGTGCAACGATGAAATATTGTATTAATATTCATGATTATATTTACATGGATAGGTGCACTGGCCTATATATGTCTAGGCTCACCAACCTCTCTCTCTCTCTCTCTCTCTCTCTCTCTCTCTCACACACACACACACACACACACACACACACATAACTCAATACTATGCACTTCTAGGTTATTACCACACACTTACCCAGGTGTGCGCAGCACCAAAACCAGGTGTCCTTGGATCACTAGCCTAAATGTACATTACATTTACACTTGGTACCAATCGACTCACCAACCTTTATGTACAATTACAAAGGGATATGGATTAGGGATACATTCCCTCCCTCTTATTTATGCATTATCCTCAGTGCATCGTATGCACATGTACATACAAAATTTCAAACATCATAAAAAATATGAGGATACTCTTCTCACACAACATCTTCATGCTCCTAGTTTGTATCCTCAAGACCGTACCAGGTCCATTGGACCTTTACCAACTCCATGACTCGATTCCAGAGCTACTTGAATTTCCAATCCAATATGAAAATCATTCGCACTTGAAATCCACCTTCTGGCTCCACCTGGATCACATTCCAATCAATGATATGATTAACATCAAGTACATATTTCTTATGCAATGACACAAGGAAACAATTATGAATGCATAAGGATGTAGGAAATGAAAGCATATAAGCGACATGACCAATCATTTCAAGGATTTCAAATTTCCCAGAATAGCATGCTGCTAATTTAGAACACTATCCCAACTTCAGAGAATTGCGATTGGCCTCCACTTTCAGAAATACATGATCACCCACTTCAAAGTCTCTATGGGTTCTCCTTTTATTTGCACATCTTTCCTTCCTGTCTTGGGCATATTTTAAATTCTTTTCTATCTTTACCACTTTCTCCTCCATTTCTCAGAGAAAATATTTCCCAACTACTGTGCAGTCTATTGGGTTATCCCAACTTACAAGCGTGTTGCATTTTCTACTATAAAGTGCCTCAAATGGGCTCATATTTAAAGATGCCCGATACACATTGTTGTAAGAAAAATCTACCAAATGAAGATAGTCTTCCCATTTCGATGGATTATCCATCACATTCATCCTCAACATGTCTTCAATCACCTAATTTACCCTCTCGGTTTGACCATCAGACTTAGGATGTTATGCTGTGCTGAAATTCAAACTTGTCCCAAATCCCTTGAATAAACCTTTCCAAAAGTTCGAGGTGAACATGGAATCTCTGTCAGACAAAATTATCTTAGGTATGCCATGCATCTTAGCAAATCCACACATGTATATATCAACAATGTCATTTTCCTTGGACGTTGACTTCACTGGAATAAAATGGGTAGCTTTAGTAAGCTTTTCTACCACCACCATAATAGAGTCATGTTGCTTGGCTGTTCTAGGCAACTTAGTTATGAATTCCATGGTCAAAACTTCCCACTTCCACTTAGGAATGGAAAAATACTGCAACAAACTAGCTGGATGTCTGTGCTCAACCTTGACCTTCTGACATTCAAGACATCTAGCAATGAAATATGCAACTTCCTTTTTCAATCCTAGCCAAAAATATTGCTTCTTGGATGCAACAATTGTCTTTTGGTATCCTGGATGTCCAACATAAGGAATCTTATGCATATTTGAAAAAATTAGTTTCTTCAAGTCTTTGTCATTCAACATGTAGACTCTACATATATACATGAGGATCCCATCCTCTCTTATCTCATAACCTTCAAACTTTGTCTGCAACATACCTTGTTGTAAAGTCACACTTATATCCAACCGATCTGATTTGGAAACTTCTAAAATTATGTCGTACAAATATGTATCGTACAACCTAATGGTGGTAGCATACATTTCATGCAACCTTCTACTATGTGTCTCATCCACCTTTTTCTCTTTTCCTATGATATGATTTATATCAAAGTCGTTCTCACTGAGGAATTCTAACCACCTGCTTTATCTAGAATTCAAACTTAGTTGTCCAAACAAATACTTCAGACCACAATTGTTTATTCTTAGCTCAAATCTCTTTCCCATTAGATAATGACTTCACATATTCAAAGTATGCACTATGGATACCTATTCCAAGTCATGCATAGCATATCTCCTTTCATTCTCTTTCAGCTTCCTTTATTTGTAGCATACCACATGTCCGTTCTTACTTAGGACTTGTTAGAAAAAAAAAATAACCTTCAATCTGAGATGATATATGTGCTAAGAAAACAGTAAACACTATGATAATAAAAGGATTAAGGCCCCAAATTTTCACTGACCAAACCCCTCTACATTTGGGCTAGTGCTTTCTAGATTCTAGGGGGAGTCCCTAGGCACATTGAAGCACCTTGTTTCTGATCTAAAGCCTGATTTCTGCATTAAAAAAAAATCATCAAGTTGTTAATCTTGGACAACATGTAAACTAGGTTCAAAATGATGAGAAAACGTGATTATTTTTGCTTGGAGGGAGCTTGTAGGGTTAGCACAATGATAATAGACTGGAAAAGAGGCAAAACAATATTCAAAAGATTAGAAATAACCACAATGAACAGTTCATAAAATGACAAATCAGATCACAAATTTACCATAGTACTACCAAGAAAAGAGGTTTGAAGACAAACACACACTTCTTTATTGATCAAGCTTACACGAGAGTTTATTGTGCCACACTTGGCAAGCCTACAACTGATACAATGACTACTTTGGTCAGAGAAGAGCCACTAGACTAGAGAAGAAGAGAGAGGATAATGAGAAAGACAATATGTTGTTGTTGCAATGAACCCACCAATAACCAATGAAAACCATCCAATATATTGGAGAGGAGTGTGAATAAAACAGGAGTTAATGCACATGAGGAAATAAGTGTGAGTGAGAAATTTAGGAATTAATGCACATGAGGGAATGGAAAGAGATTTAATTCATGTGAAGAATAGGAGAGTTAAAACATAGGGGAATAAATTAGGAATTTAATGCATTTTCAAATTCAAAATTTGGCCAAGTAATGAGTGAGTTTTATCCAAGGGCAAATTCTTTTTATTTTTTAGGGATTTTCCTAAATTTTAGGAAATTTGCATTTAAAAGAAAATTAAGAGGAATTTGAGGAAATTAATGCATGGAAAGTGAAGATATGTCAAGTGATGAAACCTTAGTGAGAAAATTGATCCTTGATTGGAGAATTTTGTACTCTTTTTTAGGGATTCCCTATTTTTTAAGAAATTGCAGATTAAACTCAACTGAAGGCGAATTTTATGGAGTTGATGCATGGAAAGTGGAGAGGCGATTATATGGAGGAATAGACGGCTAAATTTAGGTTCATTTATGGAAATCCATTTTCTTAATTAATTATTTATTTATGCTCAAGTCTTGGAAATATGTGTCCCCCTGCCTAAGTGGATGCCACATCACTATGTAGATTTGCCACATGTCGACCTATAAGTGTGCCACTTGGCACTGCACGGATGATGATCATATCTGCTAAATATAAAAATTTCTAAAAATAGAATCCAACTACTAAATTCTAGGAAACTATCCACATCATCCATGAACATTGGGACAACATGGCCACATGTCACTGCCTAAAAATAAACACTGCTAAAAATAGAAATTCATTTGAATTTTCTTGACTTCATACTCATTGAACTCGTTTTTTTGCAAGGGATCCAAATATGCGATCAAAATTGACATGCGATCCCTGGTGCTCAACCTACTAAAAATAGTAAACTATACCAAATCATCCTAGAAAAGATCCAAAAGACTCGACATGTCTCAAGGATAAAAAATATATGATTGAAATCTAAATCCGAGGCCTACAACAAGACCTGCTAAAAATAGAAAGTTCTCACATGTCGCCCGGAAAAGTGACATCAGGCCTAGAATCATGCAAGGACCCTCCCTGTATGCTCAAAACTTATCCAAACTTTAAAGAGACCCACTCAAACCGTGCCTCCTAAAAAATAGCAATCTATGTTGTACGTAGACATCTCTCTCAAAAATGCATGGAAACCAAGTCAACTCTAACTCTGAACCAAAAAACCATGTATCGATCATATACCTATATCTTGTCGGAACCAAAATTTTATAACCATAAGTGCTAAAATCTGAGAGAATCTCAGAATGCCAGCCAAAATAGTGCATGCTAGATCTTAAACCTCAAGATTTTCAAGGGTGAAAATATAGGGGTTAACAATGGCGACTCAAGGGGACAGGATCCCCCTATGAGATGTCAAGAACCATTAAAATCTCTTTGTCCATAAAACTAAAATGATGCTTTATGAGAACTCTGTAAGATGTATACCTAATGCTCTGTGAAAACTAAAGAACTATGTACCAAGAATACCCCTATAACTACGTAGAAGGAGAAGAGGCCATGTAATCTGATCAAGAACAACCTATAAGATGACCTATAGTAAAAACTCTTGTCCAATGGGCCATGGAGTATATAATCCTCCCACTGAAAACTGAAACCCAAGGGGTCTCATCCAAATACTCTACCTACTACTACCCAATATGTACACTCCTCCCTGTGGTAAATGTATTGATGTCGACACACAAGAGAGAGTCACTTCATCAGACGTCAATAATGTAAACACATGTGAATTGTGAAGGAACACCACCAATAATGTCAATGGGTCCTAAGGTATTAGTATAACCTAACATTATGAAAGATGTTTTGAATTCGAACATCGACAAGGATCATCCAATCAAGGCGCAATGATACTCAGCCTTGTCGAATGCAAAATGACCACCAATGAGGCTAACGGCTACCTTGGTGCTCTACTTCTAGGTCATCTGTAGATAATGTGTCGAATTCGATATAGGATGACCTGCTGAAAAGAAGAGCAATAATATCTCTCTTCCCTTAGCATGAAGTGATAAATAAAGAAGATCAATATGAAAGAACCAGGTACCATATCACTATGTTGTATGGGGGGGATGACTGACTCAAAGAATAGGACTTAATGATAAGAGATGAGGAGACAAGAAAAAAAATGACACGAGACACTTGTATGTATTCTAAAAATACCCATCCTAAAGGATCAATGCTTCGGGAACATGACAAACGTGACCCCCATCCAGACTCACTCTAATGATAGACATTAAGGATTGACATGTGAAAGATAGACATTCAAATTTTGACCTAGTAAAATCACTTGTGGACAACCATTTATTCATGAAAGGAAAGATACACAAGACACAAACACATGCTGATATGACTTGGAAAAAATCAATGACGCTTATGCAAAAGGCTGAAGTGAATACAGAAGGGAAAAGACACTGCAAGGAAAATGTAGATTTCTCTCCTAAAACTATAAAAAATCAGTAAGCAACAAATATTGAAATGACCATGCAGAAAGGAAAGACAACAACCCTAAACCCATTTTTTTTACCTCAAATCTGTGCTGATGGGCGTAAGTGACACACCGTCAAGTGGAAGGTCAAATACAGACTGGGGTTGTCTAAATAACCCAAGTCATTTGGAATGAAATGACCCGACGGGTTTAATGGCTCCGTTGGCCAACTAATGTCTTAAACATAATAAAAGAAATGAAACTAATCTATAAAGCTATGATACTAAGAATATAAGTTTAATTTACAAATGTTGAAATAGAGACATAGATATGTGCATATGATTATGAACAATGTATATACAACTTGCAAGATTTACTGGATATCTTGCGAAATAGATGTTTTTGAAAGTGTTTATAAAAGAGATAAAGAAAGCACATACATATTTTTGTTTTCTATTTAATATTTAAAATCTAAAAAAAACTAAAGATTGCTAATCAAAATCTAATTGAAATAAGAATAGATAAACAATCAAAGATAATTCAAGCTCTTATTATTTCATTGATAAATAATCTAACTAAAGAACAAGTAAACTAACCTGTAATTAATCAGCGAAAATGAATTTATCATCCTGTGCAATTCAAGCTCCTGGTTGTCCTGCTTATGAGGGAAACCTGTAACAGAATAGTGCTAATACCCCCAGAACAAACTCAAAGGTACTTTGGAACAAGAATATAACAACAGAGTGATAAATATAAAGATCTGGTGATCTTAAAATAATCAACACTTGTAATAAGGAAACTCAATACAAAGCATTCATATAATCCATCATCCAATATCCAACATAAATCAACAATATTTAAATGAAAGATTGATCACAAATGTAATATGGAACATCAAATTACAGACATAATTAAAGTGTTGAATAATACGAAATACCATACGATAACCAGACTAAAGCTTAATCAAACATAATAACATTTCATAAGATAGAGGAAAAAACATAATGGGTAAGCATCACACAGGTCTAAAGCCAAGTAGTGAACAACTTCTCCATATCAGTCTTCAAAAATCATATGTCCATAATGTGTCCCAGCCAAAAGATGTCTTCACTACTAAGAGTGACCAATATTTAAACTAGCTTGGGATTCACATACTCTTATCATGCAAGATAGAGTTGAATCCCCCCAAAATAGATAGTGTTACAAAAATAGTAAAGCTAGAAACCACTCATGTATGAGTTGGTTTGTCAAAATAAATCAAAGTTTTATGAACATAAAAAAAAGAAACTATTAAATAATAGAGCGTATGATCCAAGATGTTTTTCTCCATGTAATCAGAATCATAATCGTCAATTTCCTGTAGATAGAAAAACAAATTTCATATTCAGAAAATAATGCTAACTAATATTTAGAAACAGATAAGCTACAGGATTTTTAAGCTAGTCTAAAATAGTAAAAATAAAAAAAATAAAATCTAATCTATTTTATTTTCAAAATAGAATCAAATAAAAAAAAATAAGAAAACTACTATTTGCTATTTCAGCCATTTGACAAAGAGGCATTTGATATATATGAATATATGATAGTGGAATTTGTTGAGTTTTAATGATAATATTATTAGACTGCTTAATCATTTTGCTTGTAAGATCTCAGTTTGAATTACTCTGTTTCTTAGGCCTGCGAATTTTATTTACAGTGGGTTTGTCGCTATGACCCTGATTAGGCTCAGAAGAAAGGGTAGGGGAAATCATTTCTTTTAGCACATCCATTACCTGTTCCAACGATTTTCTGGGTAAAAAAAATGCATCGTGACTTCTTAACCATGGGGGTTTGCAAAGCAACAAAATTCTTATAAGTGTGTGATGAAAGAGGCTCGACAGAGGGTTCAAAATTTGTTTCCTAAAATGTTTTGACTTCTTATGTAGGCTCATTAATAAATAAAAGGGCATATTTAAGTTGGAACCCAGAAAAACCATCAATTAAGCTTGAATCTCTAAGCAAAAATAAAACAAATTCTTACCTCAACCGCAACAGAAATTGTGAGATTTTTCCTCCAAAGAACGAGACGTATCTCTGAAATTGTGTAGTTTCTGAAGAAACGAATCATTTGGAAGGTAAATGACCCCATTTCCGAAATGGGTTTTAAAGGGTTTGGCCAAATGCGTAACCGTTTTCTCAAGAATACTCCCGCAAAATCGTGTCTATGTTACACACTTACATATTTGAACTCTGCTCTATAATCACGAATGTGTAAAAACTCAGGGTTGTTCAAATGTACACTACTACAGGAGCCACAGATATGGTTACAAATAAACAACAAAGAGCAAGAGGTCTGTGAAAACAAAAAGGACCTGAAACCTACGAAGCTTGGAGACTGTCATGCTTGATAAAATGAGTTTGGAAAAATGGAAAACCAGAGGGCGCACATAACTATGAGCCATTAAACATAATGAATGTCAAACCCTCAACCACTATCGAATTCCAATTCAAACAATGAATGGGTTCATTAATTTCATAGGAAAACATGATGAGGTGTAGTCATGGGTACATCAGACCAGTACCAAGTGATATGAAGGTTGATATGACTGTTGAGAGCATGAGACCCATATCGAATGTTAACCCGATGTTTTGTGCATTCATACAATTCAAAGATTACAACCAAATGATCAACCAAGGAACCAGTTAAGTGATGATATCCATAAAACATAAAGATTGTGGTGGTAGTTTAATCAATGAATTCATAAAACTTGAAGCTTAGCATCGCTCCACAAACTAGACCGATTTCATCCTCCGTGAGCATAGCCTATAGCTGGGGCTTAGTGGCATGCCTCTTCTTTCTTGCTGAAGGTTTCGATGGATAAACCTTCCTCTTATTTGATGTTTCTGTCTCGGTAGGAGGGTCCTTCGGTGGTGTAGCCTCACATTCTCCTTGATTTTCTCCTTCTTCCCCTCCTTATTGATTTACTTCTTCTCCTCCTCCTCCTTTGGGTGAGTCAGGTCTACTTTCTTCTGATGCGTTTTCCTCCTCATCAGTTTCTATGTTTTGGACTTCCTCCTTTTTCTTTTTCTTCTTCTCACTGGTTTGTCTGACATGCTCAGCTCGGGTGATGAAGGGTCTTCCTATGATGTCAGAGTTGAAGAGTTCTGCATCATCAACCGATACAAGGAACTTTGTCGGCCATTCCTTGGTGATCTCCTCCATATCTTCGTCGGTCATCTTATAGTAGGACTGTAATTGCTCCTTGCTTTCATACCGGCATGCAGTGATATAAACAAAATGTCGATCTTCGTGAAACTTAGACAACGTTCTGTACTGGTGCAATGTTCATGGAGTCATGCGTGGGAACAACTCAATAGAAATATTCAACTACTTATAGTAGGCATGGAACACTATGTTCAACTACCACTACTTTGATATTTCATTTGTGTACCATAGGGTCAAGAAATTCACGGCCAATTCCTCCAAAGGTTCAATCTCCGGGAAGGCATCTCCTTCCGACATTTTCCAAGCGAAAAATGAGATCATAACAAACAACCAGCTGAAATGGAACTCGTATCCTTGGTCCTGTGTTTCGAGACAGTCTTTCTAGATCTCATTGATGAGGTAGCTCACCCAATTCATTTGCATCCCCTCCATGCATTTCCCTGCTGGGTCCACCATGAACCCGGTGACCTGCGTGGGGTGGTTCTTTCTCATGAACTTGCCATCTATGAGATGACAAGCTAGGTGCACTGTGCCATATTGGATGGAGGCTACCTTGTATCCTCTCTTTCCCTTCTCAACTTCATTGTATGCCTCTTTAATGCATTGTGCCAGGGAGCTATTTGAGGTCTTCCCTGGGTAGAATTGTTGAGGGTTGGGTCCCTGCATGCTTAGTCCTATGATCAAGTGGATCAACGTCGGATCCACAGTACTGCACCTATCAAGCCACATGTATCCTCCATGATAGCATGACAAGAAGAGTTTAATGCAAGTGTTAACCTCCTGATGTCGGCCAAAGTGAAGGATCTTCATGACATTCAATATCATGGATTGTGTGAGCTCCTTAATCCATGGCTGGGAGATGATGCACGACTTCTTCCCAGTCATCTTCATCAAATATCTATGAGACGTGAGCATCACATAGTTACTTATGTCACCAAGGTTGAAATCGATGTTCTTCAATGTTGGGATTTGTCCCAACTAGCTTCCTTCTACGTGTATCCCCTTCGGGATGTACGCGATGATCAATGTATACTCGAAGTCCCGTGGAATGTTGTTGCGGTTAACCGCACCAACCAAAGGCGGGATGTAATCAGGTAAGAACGATGGGATCTGCTTCACATTAGCCATATCGTCGCAATGATTAGTTCGCTTCTTAGTCGCAAGGTTAGTACGGCCCAAATGTTGTCCAGTCAAGGGGGAATCCTGTAGTCCCTAGGTTGATGATGCATGTATTCCCTCAGACATGGATTTATTAGCCATAAATGTCTTCAAAACCTCTTCGACAGATTTCTCTAGCTCAGTGCACTCGGTCGACATTCTCACGGTTAATAAATAAGTTAGGTTAGGTAAACAGATAGTGGGGTAAACAACAAATCGCAAGGTATGATAGCATAGCTCGACACACACAATCACTTCTCTGTTAGCTCAGATAATCACGGGTATAAAAAAGTGGTATCAATGCAACATTTGACAGGTTAAATAAGAGAGCATCGTAATGGATTCCTCCAATGGACAAGAATGCCTCCATTAATGCAAATCCGTCTGTTAGGGTGTGGTCTCAATTTCCCAGACACGACCTCGTTGCCCATAAATGTGTTTCCTGGTCATTCAGAGCATCGTTCTAACGATAGGGGTGCCTTCAACGGTCATATGGCTTCACTGGGGTGAAGTCCCATTTTGCGTGGCTCTGCTTTTCCGGCAAGGTTCAGAGCCTGTAATTGTACCTTCTACGAAGTCTTCTCTTTCACTCCCTGTAGCTTTTCCAACTTGGCTTTCTTCTTACTGATATTCCTTGCCTTCTTTCTTGTGATATGAGTCTCTGGGTTCCTCTTTCCATTATTATTCTTATCTTTTCTTAGTATAGTAGCTTTGTGTTGTTGATGAGCTCTCAAAGGGTTCAAAGGTAATACCTCTTTTCTTATTAACTCCAGGGTGGGTAGTCTTATTTCTTGCATGGATAGGTCCCTCAAACCTTCTTGCATTGTTTTAACCTCGATAGCTAATTCTCTTGCGTTCTGTTGCTTCAACTCAACTTCCCGTTCTTCCATCAAACGCTCTATTCTTCTAGTTATGGAATCCCTTAGTTCTTTCTTTTTCTTTTTTGTAGCTTCTTCCTTTGCTTTCCTTCTGATCTAATCCTTCTTGATCCAAATCATTCCTAACAAAAGTGGAAAAGGGGCGTTGTTCTCAACAAACCTAATAACTTAAAATTCTTCTTGATTCGATGTTCCATATATGATAATAGGTACATTAGTAAATCTTCCACATGGGGTTGTCATATTTCCTTTAAAAAAGCCTATCCTTCCCAGTGAAGGTACCACAATAGGCTTTCCCAAAATTTCCCAAGTGATTTTTTTCATAATATTCACTTGTGTTTCCTCATCCAGGACATAGTCTATGTCGAAGTCTCTGTTGGTTACTTATATCCTATACTGTATGAGTTTATTGACCCAGGGTTCATGTATGTTTGGGTTTCCAACAAAGCCTCTAAAACTATCTTCCCTCCTGGTAAACCAGAAGGCAACGCAACACAAAAAATGCGCTACATAGTCTCACCCGAGATAGCTTTAATGGATGGTTATAACACTCAGATGTTTACAAAATAGGATTGAGTGTGAGATAATTGAGAGAAATGTTGAACCATTATTGTGAATTGTAAATGAAACATATTGTTATTCACGATTTATGTAGTAGATCCATAGGCTTATTCCTTTAGTTTCACAAAATCACTTAAACAGACAATATAACAACTCATTCATTCAACATAATAATAATTTCTTTAGAAAAAAAGATATATTCAGACATTCATCACACAAAACAAATGTTACCATGGTTCACCCCTTCCTGGGGCTACGTCCACAAAGATTTGTCTCTCAACTCTTTTATTATATTATGTTCGCATATACATCACTGCGTGCTTACAACTCTTCTCAGTTGGGTGAGATCTATATGAGGTGGACTAGATCGCACCAGGCTCCATAGCCTACGATCTAAACCTCAAGATCTACCCTCCCTCATCCTCTCTAGCTCAACATCTTATACAAAATAGGTCTCACAACAAAAGATTACATATCGCATCAACTCATGCATCAATTGAACCGAGCCACACAAAAGACAACCCCCTATGATACCTACATATCGTTATTTATACATTTTGGTCTCTTTAGCTGTTTAGAATACCTTACCAAAACCCTAACCTTACCGTCATTAGGTCTTCCTCCCATGCATGCATACTATTCTTCCTTCCAACTATTTCTTTCCCTTGCATGCACACGTGTTGTTCTCTCTTCCAGCTGTCGCTTTGCTCGTGCATTCTTTCTTTCCCAAAAATGCCATGATTTTCCACTTTGGCCTTTGGCCTACCTCCAAAAGGACCCCAACAATGACATGTAGCTCACCCTGAGCCACCTATCCTTTGTGCACTTCTTCAACCTTCTTGGTGATCGCCTAGAACTTTTCCCTGGGCTCTACTGCCTGTGTCTGCGCCTGCGCAGTCTTCTCCTTGAGTGTGTCCACTATCTAGACTGCAATTTCATCACTGATTAGTTCCACGAAGTCTTCCCGGGTTTGTGCTATATGTTCCTTGGCTTCCTCTGCTTGTGCCAGGACTTCTACTACCTGTTCTTGCAACGGTTTCATTTGAGCTTGTCTCTCTTGTTTCTGTGTTTGCATGGTAATTAGCTCTACCTGCAATCTCTTCATGTCCTACATCCCTCTGATGCATTCTATGATTGGTATTGTATTCTTCTTCTTCTTCTTGAGCTCTTGGATCATTGCATTGAGCCTTCTTCTTCCTTGTCCCATTGTTGTGCCTATTGATCCTCCTCTAAGCTAGTCCAAAGTTGCATTGCTTTATCAAACAAGTTAGTTGTTGTGCTGACCTACTGCTCTATCTCCTGCAGCTGCGTTGTTGCTTCCTGCTTCCTTTTCTCCTTCACTGCTGGTGGAGTGGTTGGTATGAACTATTCTTGGATATTCTCGATCTCTTTCTGATATTGATCGATTTCCTGCGCAATCCAATCAATCTTTTCTGTTGTTGTGATTTCATCTCCCTACGTGGCCTGCAGAATCTTCTCATAAGTTCCTTCCACTTTTTGCTCCAATCCTTTTATGCGCTCCATTTCCTCCCAGGGCTCAAATTTAGTTTTCTCATAGACTATTTCCAGCACATCTTGTTTTTTTGTTGCCTGCTTCATTTTGGTTAAGTTTTTGCATGCGCGAGACTGTACCTCATGGTTTACACTAAACTGCAACCTGTGTAGTGCCCTTGATGGTATCCTTGTCAACACAAGTTGGATTTGGCTTAAGTCCTTCAAGGGTGTCTGCCCCACAATTTTTTCCATGCACATCATACTAGGGTTGATGTGGAATGTTATGTGTGGTTGCAGTATTGCCTGTACTGACTCTCATTCCTCTTATTGCACTCTTCCTTGTGTCTACAGTGTTAATGGTTCAAGTCCCCTACTGCTTGTTGACTGCTCTTCCCCAATTTTCTTGAGGAGATGTCGCATGTCTACAAATTTCTCTTCAATCCTATCCCTGTGGTGTGTAGCATGGTTGAAGTCCTCAGATAAACAATCCTAGACCATTCAGGCTATCACTTCCCCATCGTCATCTGTGATCGTATACTCTGGCAATGTTCTTTGTGCCTTTGATTTATTGCATGCGCTTCCTATATGTGTGGTTGGCCTCTTGTTTCCCCCCAATTCCTGTGGGTTGGGATTTACTATGGTCTCTTGTGCAGGCTCAACCTATTTCTTCTTCTCCTTGGCTGACTACGTCTTATATTTGTTTTCGTTCTGGGTCCCTGTCTTCATTGGCCCTTCTTCTATCTATGTTACTTTGCCTTGGCTTGTTCTTCGTCTCTTGGGAACTTGAATTTCCTTTTTTTGGGTCTCTCCTTGCCCTGCCTCTTCTTCTGTTGTTATTTTTGGTATTTCTTGGGTAAGGATGGGAGACTTCCACTCATTGTCCCATTCATTGATGACCATGTCGATGTCCCCCTCTGTGATACAGTAGCGCATTTGCAACCACGTTTTATCCAGATCCTTCCTTCCATGTATCCACATTGTATGTCATGTGGCCTGGAAGTTGGCGATGTCTCCATATCACGTGACAACTTCTGGTGTTATTCTCCACATCTTGGAGATGTCTACTTGTAGGTCACGTAGGTATCCTTGAATTATAGACCCGTTTGCCTTTTTTCTTCTAGCCTCTGGCCTGGCTCTGAGCAACAAATATATTTCCCCTTGATTTGGTTTGGCTCTAGTGCCAAAAAATATGTACCTTAGCTCTCTCCATCCCATGAAGGCTATTAGTGTGATCAACAATGAATAGTGGAACTCTGTTCCTAGATCCTGTGCATCCTTACAGTAAGCCAGGAATAGGTTCAAGAGATACAATGCCCAGCTCATTGAGGTGACTTCTTCCCACTGAGATGCAACTGCAACGACTCTAGCTGGGACTTCCTCCCTGCAGCATTTTCTTAGCAACTTGAAGGCTAATGTCTTTGCGCCCAGTTGTCTTGTGGCATCGTTGATCCTCTTGATAATGATCCCTCTTGTTCCCCTATCAGTGCCATACTTTTTCTTCATGTCTTCTACTAGCACTTTCTCCCTGGATTTGTCATCCAGGAACTGTGTGGGATCCATGCCCTGAGTTGGAAATCTTGTTATGTTAGCGATAATCTCTATGTCTATCGACACGATCTTGTCCAACTAGATGTCCCCACCATGTGTGACTACTAATAGCTACTTGATGCATGTTGTTGTGTGTTGACCCCTGCCAAAATGTGGTAGTTCTACCATACCTAAAATTCCTATCTTCTGCAACCCAGATACCCATTGGAGTGGCTGACTAAGTGGTTCCTCAAACTGACTCATGCCCACCGTCTCCATGTATACTCTTTTTGCAAGTTTTGGGAACTTGTCTTCGTCTGCTATGTTGTGGTTCGAGTATTTGATATTCCTAATGTGACCTAGTAGCTCTGGTCCTACCTCTACCCCATCTGGTATGCATGGTAGAACGATTTCTACTGCTATTTTCTTGCGAGGTGATATGGGTATATGTATCTTATCTTTCCTTGATGGTGGTGGCTGGCTCGAAGTTCCTGCAACTTCCGTTTGTTCCTCAGTCTGCCATTCTATCTGATCCGTGATATCCTCGATCGCTCCCTTCGGTAGGTGGTATGATATGGTCGTTTGAGACTCGCCTGGCTTGATTGTTGTGTCCTGATTTGACTTCATTCCATTTCCTTTCGAAACTGGTTCGGTGTTCTCTGGTTGTACCTCCTTCAGGGTTTCTGATTCTTGGTTTTGCGGCTCCTATACTTCTGCTGGTATGTCTGTATTCATGCCCTCCATTGCTGGCTGTTGGATTTCTTCCAGTATGGGTGTCGAGTGCACTGGTGTTGTTTCTGGGGATGTAATTTCATCGATGTTGATGGTCTCCGGTGGTTTCTATTCACCTTCTTCCACCTGTCCTCGTGACCTAGTCTGAACTTTGGTTTTCCTAGCGGTTTGGTTCACTTCTCCTTGCTTGGGCGGTGCCATGGCGGTGAATGTTAACCATTTTCTGGGTTCAAATGGTCTTTGTGACCTCTGTGAATTCTCTCTGTGCTTTTCATGCTCTATTTCTCTATGTCTTCTCTTCTTTTGCGAATAGACGATTTTCTCCCATGTCCATGTGTTGTATGGTTTTTCCATGAAGCTTGTCGATGATGCTTCCTTCATTATGGGTTTTAATGCACCTTAACTATGGGTTCAATGCATATCCAGAGGTTTCATACTTGGAATTACTTTTCCTTTCTGTCTTCATTTGGTGTGTTTAATGTGGCATCCCATCGATCCTTATTGTCCTTTAATTCTGCCTAGTGTTGTCATGTCGTCCTGCTTTTGCCGACTTTTCTTTTCCCTCTTGTTTCCCTTTGTACATGATAATTTTCCTTCTCCTCGCCGAGTTTGTGTTCTTCCATGTGCTTGATCGTTCTTTCTATGGCACGTTGTGCCCTTTTTGTTTCTTTCCTTTTGTTCTTTTCTTTTTCCATATACTGTTTTTATTTTTTTTACTGCGCGGTGGCTGGTCGACTGTCCTTGTAGAGCTTCAGTCGGCTCCCATTAATCATCCCTCTGAGTTTTGTGCCTAATAATTCTATTAATTGTACTGCTCCTCCATTTGTGACAGATTTTACTACATATGGTCCTAACCAATGCATTATGAGCTTTCCCGACTGCTGAAACGATTTGTTGTCATACATCAATACCAGATCTCCTTCCTTGAATGCCTTCTTATTGATGTGTTGATCATGCCATGCTTTATCTATTTCTTTCCGAACTTGTTGGTGGAATCCTTCTAAGATCCAGTCTTCCTCCATGGTCATTAACTGATTTATTCTCTCCTGTACTATGCCTCGTTCTGTCATTTGTGTAATTGTTGCTATGCTCAAGATTGGTACTAGAAATTCTAATGGCACAACTGCTTCTTGGCCATAAACCAGTCTAAATGGTGTGTGCCCTGTCAATGTTTTGCATGTAGTCCTATATGCCCATAATACTGCTGGTACTTTGAGATCCCAATCATCCATGTTGATGTTACAGATCTTTGTTAGCGTGTTCTCTAGGATTTTGTTAAATGCTTCCACAATATTGTTTGCCTATGGGTGATATGGTGTGCTTTTCTAATGATGGAATTCAAACTCTTCAATCATAGAGATGATGGTGTTTTTTATGAAGTGCATGCCTTGGTATCTCATTAAAATTCTTGGACACCCAAATCTAGTGACTACTTGTTCAAATAAAAAACGTGTTGTTGTTTATGTGCTACAATCCTTCGCTGGTGTAGCTTCTACCCATCTTGTTAGGTATTTCGTCACAGTGATAATGTACCTTGCTCCTATTCTTTTCACTGGTGGCTTGATTGGTCCCATAAAATCTATTGCCCATTTATCAAATGCTTGGAGTGTTACTTGTGTTTGTAATGGCATCTCGTCCCTTCTGTTGGGTTTGCCTACCCTTTGACAGACATCGCATTTTTGACAGAACTCCTTCGAGTCTCTGTGAATCGTTGGCCACCATAGTCCTGTGCACAATACCTTTTGTGTGGTAGCTTTACCTGTGTAGTGTCCTCCTGTTATCCCTTCATGGAATTCTACTAAAACTCTTTGTCTCTTGTGCTCTAACACGTACCTTCGCAAGATGCTATCTGCGCCCATCTTATATAGATGTCCTGCAATCAGTTGATAGTCGGTAGTGCGGACTAATAGGTTTTTCTTGTGCACAGTATTATAATCTTGCAATGAAGTACTTGTTCTCAAGTACTGAATGATATCTACAAAGTATTCATTAGCAATCTGAACTCAGAATACATGTGCCTCCAGAAATTTGTCCTCCAAGTTTGTAGGTTCTTCTCCATTGGTGACTCTTAATAGGTGGTTAGTTTTTTCATTTAACTTTCCTAGTTTGATAATTAATTCAAAGTCAAATTATTGGAATAGTAGTAACCATCAACAGATTCTCCCCCCCAACACTGGCTTGTTGACTAAATATTTCGGGGCTAAGTGATCTGTGAACATCTCAAAGTGTTTCCCCAATAAGTAATGTCTGAACTTTTGTAGTGCATATACCATAGCTAGGCCTTCTCTTTCTGTCGTGTTATAGTTCTGTTTTGACTCAGATAGATTTCTACTTGCAAATTCTATTGGGTGATCCAAGTCCCCCACTCCTAGATGTGCCATGATAGCTCCAAGTGCTATGGTTGATGCATCTACATGTATGTGGAATGTCTTCTCCCAATCTGGAAAGACTAATATCGGCGTAGTGACCCTCGTTTCCTTTAGGGTATCCAGACCATGTTGGCACTTGTCATTCCACTGAAACTTTGTATCCTTTCTGAGCATCTTTTCCATTGGTGTAGTTATCTGTGCATAACCTTTGATAAATTTCCTGTAGTAACCTGTGTGTACCAACGTCTCTCTTAGCTGACAGATTGTTTTTGGTGGTGGTAAGTTAAAAATGACTGTGATCTTTGCAGGATATACTAATAAACCATGTTTTCATAATATATGGCCCAATAGTATCCCAAACGGTGTTCCAAATATGCATTTCTTTATATTCAGTGATATCTGACACTATCTGCATATTTCCAACATTATCCTTAAGACTTCTACATGATTTTTCAACAAACTGTAGACGGTCCAATCATCCAGGTATACTTCGAGAAATTGGTGGATGAATTCCTTAAATGTAGAAATGACTACTCTGGAAACAATTGTTGGTGATTTCTTCAGTCCAAACGACATAAATGTGTATTGATATGATCCCCATTCTGTCACAAACATGGTCTTGTATCTGTCTTCTTGTGATATATTGATCTGATGGTATCCTAAGAATCCATCAGTGGATGAGTAGGCTTCATGTCCTCCTACGTTATCTAACACTTCATCTGTGAAGGGTGTAGGGAATGGGTCGTGTAGGCATGCATCGTTCAACTTCTGCAAGTCGACACATATCCTGATCCCTCCTTGTTTCTTGTCTTGTACTACCATCAGGCTTATCCATTCTGATTCTTCGACCGATTCTATGATGTTGGATTCTAGCATCCTATCAATATCAGCTTTGACTTTATGCTTATGTATGGGATTCAGTCTATATGGTCATTGTATGATCGATCTCACTTCTGGTCTAAGTGGCATCTTCATCTCTCCTCACTCTCCTGCTACACCCTTCATTTCTATAAATGTTGTGGGGAACAAGTCGTTGTATTCGTGCAATAACTCTGTTATGCTTTCCACTATTTATTCATCCTAGTAATCTCCAATGTTGGCCATTTTGGGATGCTTGGTTATCCCAATGTTCACTTTATTTACTTTAATCGGTGCAAAAATGACTTCTAGTTCTATGGTTGGGCCTTCCACATCTCTTTCTCCTTCTACTTCTTCAATCTGAATATCGTGTGGATCAACTTCATCCGGTACTTCTTCTTGCACATGGTAACATGACAACAGTTCCTTGACTATCTGTTTGTTCCATTGTTGTTCTTTCGTGATGATTTCAACTTCTAGCTCTTTGATGAATATCACTCCTCTTATCTGCTTCAATGTGGCATCTATGTTGGTGTTCTCATACTTGAATGAGAAGGTGACTGTGAAATTGTGTTGCAATAGCATCCAAGTTGTAGTTAGTTTGTGCAATTCCTGGTATGTATACCAGTTGGCTGGTATGCCCTCTAGGGTGTGTATGAAGTGATGAGGCCATTTTTCTGGAGGTGTCATTTTCCATAGCATTATACACTCCTCCAAGTGCTCTGTTGGTGCTCTTTGTCCATCATACTTCTGTTGTTTATTGTTTTTTTGTTCTGTGTTGAACCTTATGTGTAGTAACTGCTTGGATTGGTATCAGTTTGTGATTGTCTCTTTATGTGCACCCCACCATCATGCAGGTGTGTCCTTAAGTGCTAGATCAAGTGCTAATAGTCTTTGGTTCTCTAAGACTTCATCTTCATATTGTGCTAAGAATGTTTCCAAATCGTTTAATCCATGGAAACTGGGTGGTTCTCTGATTTATGTGCCTACCCATCTTACGACACGATCTATTCATGGACATCTCCTCGTGGATACTTCATGTAACCTTTGTTTCCAGTTCTTTAAATTGGTATCTGAATATGTTGCACAGGAAGTGATGCTTTGCCAACTGAGTATCCCATCTGCAGTTGGGTTTACGTAATCCTCATCATGCACAATTATGTTGTACAACTGGACGATTTCCTCTAGGTCCAAACAAGTAGGTTCTACAAACCTCTCTCCTTCTGATGGGTCTAATGGCACGATGACCTTGTATTCCCCTGACTCAAATGCCATTTTTCTGGTCTTTAAGTTGATTATGGCTTGGTTGTCAAACACCCAATCCATACCAAGAAATGTGGGGTAAGGTTTTGTGTCGTCCACAATTTCAATGACTTCAAAATTTGGTTTAGTGCGCACTCCATCTAGGTCTACGGTCACTCCTTTCAGTCTGCCTATCGATAGGAACCTGTGTTGGTTCGCCAGTTTCAATTGAACATGTGAATATTCTAATGTGGGTTCTCCCATGCATTTCCATGTCTTATTTGGTAGTACATTAACTTCAAATCCTAGATCTAGTATAATGTCTCCCATATTGAAATATCCAATGTTGGCATTCAGTCTAAATTCCCTACTTGTTCTTCTTCTTGTGTGTAGGTGATTGATAGTTTTTGGTTCTATCTTTTCTTTCGTCTTGAGGCTACATTTTTCTAGTATGTTTTGCAAGATTTTCACAGATGATGGATCACTTAATACCTTTACACATGATTGCAAAAATCCTTTGATTATACTTACTTGGCCCATGGAATGTATTTCACTGGTATGATCCAATAGTGGAGGCATTTCGTATTTGGGTGCTTCCTTGCTTTGTTGCGCAGTTGAAGTCATCGCAATATCTTCCTTCTGAAATTCTTGTATGGGTTGCTTAAATATCTCCTTTTCCTTCTGCGCATCAAACTACTTCCTTGGTTCGACGTTCTTTTTCACCCATTGATTTTGTTTTGGCACTTGTCGAACAGTGTCATCCCTTGTTTTATCTCCTCCATGAGTAACTATATTAATGTTCCATCCTTCATCCCTTTCTTTGGAAGAAATACACTGAACATTCTGGTTGTTTTGATTCCTTTGTTCCTAAATCTTTACTAGTAGTGTCGGACATTCTTCTGTATCATGGTCTGATGCGCAACAATACATAGAAGTTGCTGGTGGAAGTGGACATCCCATTGCGTAATGTCCCAGTTGTTGAAAATTGTGACACACCACTAGTCCTATACCTCGTCTAAAACCTCCTCTTGGTCGTCCTCCACCTCTGTAGCATGCTCGATCTACTCTCGGCGCATTATACAGAGGCACCTTATTATACTTCATAGTATTGTACTAAGGTTGTGCTATGTTGTATTGAGGTTGCGCGTTATTATATGGTTGCTATGCAGTATTATACTACTGCTACGCAGTGTTGTAAGGTGATGGACCTTGATTAAACTATGTTGTGGCTTGCCCAGTCATTATTTCTTCCTACACCCTATATGCGTCAGATGTCCTTTCTCGCATCAACTCCATAGTTCTACAATCTTTGTCATCGTGGCCCACTGACTTGCAAAAGGTGCAATATGAGCTCTTTGGGCTTGTCTGGTATTTCTGCATCATTGTGCAGTGATAAGGGTTGTGACATGGTTTCTTGCAGATTTCACACCATAGTCCTCCTGGTGGTAGTGGATTTGGAATTCCTACTACCATATACTGCATGAATGTTGGGCATTCATTCTTTTGGTGTCCTTCCGTCCTGCATGTGTTACACCAAACAACTTCTCATTTGTCCTTGTTCTTATTCTAGTTCAGCTAAAACGTTAAGTTTTTCAAGTCCTCCTTCAGTTCTTCTGTTTGTTGATATTGATTTTCTTCCAGTTGTAAGGCTGCCTACAGTGTTTCTGCCTGCGTTTGGAACTTTTGTTGTCGCAAAAGGTATTTTAAGTGTTGTAAAAGTGAATTGAAAAATAAGTTTCTATGTTGCATCTCGGTCATGAGATACTTTAACTTTCCCTTTAGTCGCTTGAATCTATGATCAATCTCCCATACAGATTCTCTTGGTTTTTGTCTTATTTCAATCATCTCATTCATGTACTGATCTTCTGAGATCACCTTTTGGAATTTGTTTATCAGTAGCTTCTCAATACCATAGTGATTTCACCATCTGAATCGTTCTAGAAAAAAAGTTATAGCAAAAATGGTAAGATGACCTGAAAATAACATACCTTAAAACACATCACCAAAAGACTTCATCCTCCCTTGAAATCCGACCTTCTTTTTCTTCTTCTTCCCTCTGAAATTTGACTTGTATCAAATGAATGTATAATGGTGTTTATTTATACCATTTATGTCACTTCCTTTTAA
>SNQJ01S0056651.1:56859-85885 GCA_010110895.2 Picea sitchensis | reverse complement strand
GTCCTTTCAAGATTCTTGACAAGATTGGTAATAATGCCTTCCGTTTGGATTTGCCTCCTTATATGCAAATGTATGCAGTTGTTAATGTTGAGAATTTGAAATTGTATGAGCCTCCTTTGATTGATGATCAAGGAGAACATGTTTAGGTTCCTTCTATAGATGATTTCTCCCCATAATATCTTACAGAACTACATGAAGACACAATCCTTGACAGGAGAATGAGAACTTCAAAACGGGGAAATGTGGAATATCTTCGAATTGGTCGTAAAGGAACAAATCCAAGCAAAGCTAAGTTGATTGAGGTTGGAAAGGTGAGGGAACTATACCCTCATCTTCAGATAGACTGAAAGTAGACTTTTGGAGGTCCAAAAGCTTTCCAATGGGGAGGTGTGATCCAGGGGATCAAATTTTGCTCAAAATTCAAAGTGCTCGGAATCACTTCAAATTGAACAGGTGCGTAGGCCTCATTGTCACAAACCTAACGCAACTTGAACGGGTTCAAACGGATGTCGGATGAGTGAGATATCGCGTTCTGTTCAAATTGTCAAACAGGCAAAAAAATTTGCTGACTGTACAGTCCATACAGTCTGTACAGATGCTGAGTTGGCAGGGTCATACGACATGTGGCAGAAGCTGAGTTGGTAGGGCCATACGACACATGGCAGGTGTTGAGTGGCAGTCATGTGGATGAATTAGCATCCGACACGTGGCATATTTGTGGTGAACAGATTGGTGACATGTGGCCCAAGCAAGGGTTGCCACGTGCCACCTAGGCAATGGTTAAAATTTGTGGAGTCTACAGGACTCGACCTCGTGACCTCCAGGCAGGGGTAAAGCTTTGGGAAGGGCTGCCCAACCGGCATGCCCACCATGTAGTTCTTAATACTATATGGTTTCAAATATATTTAAGTTTGAATTGTATATTGGTTTGGGTGTGGTCCAGGCTGGGGCTAAGCCCCGACCCCCATTCACATGTGCACCACCATACAACCACCCACGCGCATGTTTCAAATGGATTCGGAGCCCCACGTGCCTGGACACTTGGCGCTTAACCTTTTGTTTTAAAACTCAACCCTTTTATGTGTGGAGGTGCGGTCATATGACCCATATGTCCAACGGTTTGGCGGTTAGGGGCTAGGTTCCCTAACCATCCTACAATTGGGTGCGGTTTTTCAGTTATGTGTTTGGTGCTAGGTTTTAGCATGAAAATGAGCGCAGAGGCTAGGTTGGACACATAGAGGTGCATTTTGGTGATCCAAAGACAACAAGTTTGAAGGGGAACTTCCAGGAAGCCTATCTTCTTCAATTTTTGGCCAAATTAGGTGCCGAAAAAGCCCAGCTAGGGGTTTTTGGATGTTCTGAAGCCATTGGAGCCATCTATTTGGAATTTTGAGCATTGTAAAGTACATATTTTAGTACTTTGAGAAAATAATATAAAAATATCCATTGGAAGCTGGACCAGGAGATGTAGCCCAGGAGAGGGGTGAACTACTTTATCATTTGCTGTGTTATGTGTTTACTATTCACTGTATTTTGCTGGTTATTATTGCATCTTGAATGTGTAATTTCTATAAAAATTGTGTATGCAAATTGATCCTTTTGCATAAGTACATTTAAATAAAACTTTCAAATATTTTCAAGAATACAAGCCTTTATCATTTTCAGATCAATGAAGCTATCATCGAAGCCATGAATGGTTCTGATAGACCTTAGGATGATATGCATCACTGCTCTTATTTTCTCCCAGAGCTTCAAAGAATTGAACAAGATGATTTTTGATCTACTTCGAGTGAGATAGTCAGTCACACTGTAGTTCCACTTGATACACATGACATTTATGACAAAGGAAACATGGCGAGTATTTATCCTACCATCACAATCGATATCTCTCGTAACCCTAGCAAGATTGAAAACATAAATATCGGTGCAGATTGTTTGCCTGAGGAAATCCTTATCTACACCGAACTCTTCAAGTAATTTTGAGATGTATTTGCTTGGTCATATGAAGAGATTCCCAGAATCAACCCTCATATTGTCAAGCATGAGATTAGAACTTATCTGGATGCTAAACCTATTCGACAATGCCTTAGATCTGTGAATCCCTGGAAGGCCCCTACTATTAAGAAAGAGGCAGAGAAGATACTTAATGTTTGCTTCATCTACTTGGTTCCCTTGACTGAATGGGTATCCAATCCCATTTCTGTGAATAAGAATCAAGGAACCATCCGTGTATGTATGGACTTTCATGACATGAACAAGGCCTGTCCTAAAGACTTTCGTGACCTGTCCTAAAGGCCTAGAAAATTCCTTTTGGCCTTAAAAACGCCGGAGCAACCTTTCAATGTGCCATGACTTTCGATTTTCACGATCTTAATAACATAGTCGAAGATTAACTTGATGATCTTGATGCTCACTCTCGCAAGAGAGAGGATCACATTACACACCTTCGACTTGTTTTTGAAATAGAATCCGGTTAAACCCTCACAAGTGCATCTTTTGCGTTAGGTCTAGTCTTCTTTTTGGATTTCTAGTTTCTAAGACCGATATCATGGTAGATACACTAAAGGTTGAGGAAATACTTCGATTTCCTCCGTCACGCATGATTAGACAGCTTCAAGGTTTGCAGGGGAAAGCTAACTTTCTTTGTCGGTTTATAGTGAATTATGCCAATATCACTAAGGGTTTCATGTGTCTTTTAAAGAAGGACACCCCTTTTATCTGGGATGAGAGAGCCCAGGAGTCCTTCGATGCTTTGAAGAAAGCCTTGATATCAGTGCCTTTGCTGAAGTATCCTGACTACAATAGAGATTACTTGCTTTATATCACCGTGTCTAAGGAGACAATTGGTATTGTTCTAGTTCAGGAGGATGATGAGCTCCATGAGAACGTCATCTACTATCTTAGTCAAAATTTAGTCGGTCCCGAGATTAATTATTCTCATGTCGAAAATCTAGCTTTGGCTGCAGTGCATGTAGTCCAACATTTACGTAATTATATATTTCTTTGAAAGAATACTGTGGTTGCCGATGTCAATCCATTTCAATACATCCTTACTAGGTGTATCATAGGGGGAAAATATAATAAATGGATTGTCATTTTACAAGAGTTTGATATCGATTTCGCTTTGGCGAAGTCCAAGAAATCACTAGTCTTCATGGAGTTAATATCTAATTTTCCATGATTAAATGAGGATGTCATCCATGTTGATTTCTTTGCAGATGAACACATTTTTCTTGTCTCATCGTCTGACCCCTAGTATGGAGACATTGTTCTCTATCTCCAAACTTTGAAGTTCCCTCAACATATCTCACAATATGATCGACGACGTGTAAGATATCAAGCTAAGAAGTATACTATCATCGATGACACTCTGTATTTTCGAGGAATAGATAATATCTTGCATCGTTGTTTAAATCATGGAGAGGCCGACTCTATCCTAAACTATTGCCATAGTGGGGCTTGTGGTGGTCATCTATTCGGGCTTGTGACAACCCAAAAAAATTTGCAAGCTAGTTATTTCTGGCCTAGTATCTTTAAATATTGTATTGTAGTGGTTAAGAAGTGTCACCCTTGCCAGGTGTTCACTTGGAAAATGCACTTGCATCCAGCCCCTCTTCATCCAGTCATTACCGTCGGTCCCTTCACCAAGTTGGGGGTGGACTTTATGGATTATAACCCAACTTCGGCTGGGGGGCATCAACACATTATTGTGGTTGTCGACTACTTTACTAAGTGGGTCGTGGCCATGCCTAGAGTTAAATCTGATGGGAAGACTGTTGTCTTCTTCGTGTTCAATCAAATTATCACTTGGTTCAGTATACCGAGTGATATTGTCACTCACCATAGCAGTCACTTTTAAAACGAAATGATGGAAGAGATAGCATCTAAGCTAGGGTTTAGACATGGTCATTCTTCTCCTTATTATCCCCAGGAAAATGGACAAGTAGAGGCTGTTAATAAGTCTCTCAAGACCATTTTGCAAAAAATTGTCAGCCAGAGTAAGTCCGACTGGAACATTATGATGTATCCCGCACTCTGGGCATATCAAATCTCTATTAAGACTTCCACTAATTTTTCCCCTTTCCAGTTAGTACACAGTGTGGAGTCAATTCTACCTATTGAATGAAAAATCCCTTCTCTTAAGTTGGCAGTTTCCCTCCTTCCTAACACTTCCGATCTCAAACGATGCCTTATACACCTAGAGAGTCTTGATGAGCAGCATCAAGACACCTCTACGACTATCGAGGTGAACAAATGATGTGTCAAGGTCAAGTATGATAATTCTATCTATCCTTAGTTGTACACTGAGGGTTGCTTGGTCCTCTTGTATGATCAAGCCAAAGAGCCACTGGGGGCAGGCAAGTTTAAACCCATGTGGCATGGTCCTTATATCGTGTGACGTGTTTTAGAAAAATGAGCCTATGAGTTGGAATATTATGAAGGGAATAGGTTGGCCGAGCCCATAAATGGGATCTACTTGAAAATATACTACGCTTGAGCCCCAATATTGGGTGGAAATATTTGTATACTAATGTAATTTAGTGTATATTTCTCTTTCATTTATTTTTCGTCTTTGTCTTGCTTATCGAGTTTTCACTTGGTTAGCAGATGTCAACAAAGTCATTGGTCTATCTAGGATTCGCAGATGGAGCCAGTCGTCATACACAGAAGTTGGCTTCCGCTTCTTGGGTGGTTTACTTACCCGAGGTTCTGTTGGTGTCTTTAGGTGGTGTATGCCTAGGGCCATCCACGAATAATGTGGCTGAATATAGTGTCGTTATAGAAATTTTACATGATGCTATCTCACATGGTATTCACTCGTTATAGGTTCGCCTAGATTCCCAGTTAGTAGTATGTCAGTTGAACGATAGTTATCGCATGCGTGATCCTACTTTACTCTGATGATTCCTACGGTTACGTCTTTTAGAATGACAATTTGATTTTATTACATATTATCACATTCCTAGGATTTCTAATCATGTATCCGACGCTTATGCTAATTTCATTTTAGATTGGCATTTGTCACATAACTAAAACAAATAAAACCATGTCATCAATGTACACATTGTAAAATATAAGTAAAGCCGAAGATATATTTTTATATATATTTCAAAAATATGGTGTTTATAGTACAAAATTGGGGCTAATACCCTCAATACACATATACTATCGGTACTACAATATCCACGACATCTACACCTATGGCTCTGGATGTGTGTCATGGTAACAAATTACGATGTTTGCGAGCCATCGAAAGAGTCGTACCCAAGATCTCGGTACACCAACCACCTGTCACTGAATGACTTCAGGCAGATCCTCTACTTGAACCATGGGAATCTGCTGAGTCAAACGAGACAGGTTGCCCTGCACATTTTGTAGGAATCTCTCAGCTTCTCCTCCCACCGCCTCATTTACCTAGTTCCTCCGTCGATGTCGATAAAACCCTTTCGACCGTCGCGGACCCACGTCTGCATTACATAAGTGTCTAGTTAGTACTCAAGCACTATCCAAAAATATTTTTGTTCTAGTATGAAAAAATACAAAAAAAATGAAATACTTAGAAACATTTCAACATACCTATGTCATCGTAGGCAGTCCCTAGTGGGAGTGGCATGTCTAGATCTCCTCTAAAGTATATTCCCTCATAGGGATAGTCATCTAGAGAAATGACCTGTCGTTGCCAGTAGTAGAAGAAGTCCTCGTTGTAGGGTGTCATCACCCTACCTCCCCCTTGTTGCCTCATTACCTCGGTCGATCGTGCCATGGCTGGATTGCGAGGTCCTCTGGGAAGAATATCGACTTGAGGTCCCAAACCTGGAACTCACTCAAAAAATAAACTGCATAGGATAGAGGCAAACCCAAAATTCCTCTTACTCCCCTGTTTGCACTCTGTCAATTGGCTCTTCATATTTTCTAGTAGTGAGGTACACCTGTCATATACTATGGGTCTCATACACTACACTACATAGAACATGAGCGACCTGAATTCCTCATGCAACGAGGTTGAACCTGTGATCCTGGTCAATACAAGAACGATAATCTTCAGGCTGAGGTTGTTTATCGCCCCGATAGGGAGTTGACTCCCTACCTTAGGAGTCCCTTCTACAGAGTGGGAATCAATGTACTCCTCTATTTTCATTCCGCTCCCCGCTCCCCGTGATTTCAGGTTTACAACCTCTTCCCAAGGTGATAATCTAGTCAAAAAGTAAATTTCCTCTACTTCAATTCTCAATGGTTGCCCATCGAGATTGAATCTTTCGCTCTCGGGGTCCTAGTAACCCACAATCATCTCAAGCAACCTCACCTTGGCTCTCATTCCTTTGAGCGCCCAAAATTTATGTAAGCCACATCTCTTTAAGGATGTTTGGGCCCCCAGATCTTGATCCATAGCAGCATCGACCTCCTCGTGCTCTATCTCTCTCTCTCCATTCAAGAACCATCCTGCAAATGACAAATCAAAATTTGAATTAACATCCTTAAAATTCATTGTTTGCATGCATGTACGTGAGCTTCCTCACTTACAGTCGCGTATAGGGTTGGCTATATGCACCCTGTAGTCTGCATACATGCGTATAACCCATCGTATACTCTACCCTATTGAAGACAACTTGCGTACACCGAATTTTACATTTTGCACCCAAAAATACTAAAAATTTGGAACCTAATTTAAAAATTTAATCCACTGGAAATGAAGAGGAAGGGAATAAGATTTGCTTGGTCTAGACAGTTGCTGATTTCATTTCCTGACTCTCCTACAATCATCATTTGAATCTTAGAGGTATTTTGGTCCAATTTGCACTATTTGGTTAAAATGCCAAAATGGTATAGTAATTTTTGATTTATTACTATTTATAAACAATTTTTACCCACTTTCTATAGTTTTAAGCCATTTTTTCACCTAATGGACTAATACAAGGGTGGATTGAGTTGGTTTTTGTAGTTTTTACCAAGGATTCTTGTGGATTTCAATGTTAAGTTGGTCATTCATCACCACGAGCAGGTATGTTCACTACCCAACATATAGGATAGGTATCCATTACATCATTCATTTTCGATCCTATAACTATAATTTTAATGCCTTAGGTACGAACCCACTTGTTGCGACACAGAACCTTCCATATGCTATAAGTCATGTCGTTATCAAGTGGTAGAGACTTACCAAAACATGGGTGTCCTAGTTAGATCCCCTTTTTTTGCTTGGTGCCCATGCAGAGAGTTTTTCCATAGGATCGAGAGTCCCTCATAGTTGATACATAACTTTATGCTGAGCCTCATTTCTCACTCATAAACATGTTGCCCTTTACCTCGAGGACTCCCAAATGAGTTTAATTTAAGCTCTTTTCCAACTCGTCTTCAAAAAGGAAAAATATTTCTGAGTGATTTGTCCCTTTCACACTCGTTAAATTGGACTTGAAAGGTCGTGAGTCTTAGTTAAGCTCTTTTCCGACTCGTTAAAAAAATGTGAAAATATTTCTGAGTGAACTTGTCTCTTTCACACTCGTAAAATTGGATTTGAAAAGACGTCTATTTGGCACAAGTTTATCCCTTTTTCACAACAAGTAGACTAAAAAACATTAAAAAATGACATTTTTTGGTGTTAAGTTGTGATTGCATCTCATGCCCTTGTTTGCAGTATTGAGCCTATAGCCAGTTATCACTTTGTATTATAAACTATTTGCCTCAGTAGTTTTGCATCCTCAACCAAGCAGAGCCTTGTTTATATCCTTTGCAGTTTGACACCCTATACCCATGAGGGAACCTTCCCCCAAGTGTCTATCTCCCGCATGCATTTCCCTGCATTGAGCATAGGTATGTTCCACTTTTGGAACTAGTTTTTCTTACTTGCGACACTTGTTTCCTCCTCTCTATCATAGCATTCATTTGTCTATGAAAAAACAAAAAAAGATGGGCGGGAAGGAAGTATTATCTTATGTTGGCAGTAGTTGTGTCGCCTTTGAACATAGCACACAGTTATTGAGTCCATTTATCATCATAATTTTGGGATTAGCATGGCCTTAGGAAGCTGATCTCGTTACATAGTATTCTCTACCGACTGATTACTCTTCTAGTCCGTATAGATAATTTCATTGATGCCTCCTGCATCTTATGGTTTCATCATTGGGTCTATGCTACTGGAGTCCTCCATATGTCTCATGCTCTTGTTCAAAGGAAGTCTATCAACTTGTGTCGACCACTTCTCAAAACTATTGACTTTGCATGTCGGCCATCCCCTCAGTGTGTATCAGAATCACATGATATTGTAGTCATGTTGGCACAGGGGAAGACCTAGGGTTCAGTCCAGGAGTGCACCAACAAGCCCTAGCTACTGGCCATTTTGGCAACACCTGCGAAGCATATGCAGTCTCACTCGAAGCAACGATGAGGGGGTTGCAGGAAAAAGATGTCTACAACCAGGGGAATATCAAGTGGATCTTGTATAACAATAATCACGGTATTCATATATCACTTATCAGCGAGATCTACTCTACACAGCTATAGATCTTGACCTAACATAGTAACAAAAATAACAGTATAATAATGACATATATCAAATAATTAATCACTCACACAACAAAAGATATACGTGGTTCACCCTCTCTCTAGGGCTACGTCCACAGAACTGTGCTTATGATATATTAAGATAAAGCTTACAGTTCTGATCTGCACTCTTGGCCAACATATCCTCTCTTTCCTTCTCTCTTTCTCTCCCCCTTCCTGCGCACTTAGCTGCAGGATCTGATCTTCGTACCTAGCTGAAGATCTTACAATACCAGAAGGCTCTCACCCTCAGCACTTCTCTCTCACAATACAATGACCTCTCACCACAACAATAGAGCTAAATCAATAACAATATCATACCCGCTCGACCCAGGGCCTCTTTACCTTTATTTATACATTACAATACCTCACCGACAGCCTTAGGCCAAAACCTAGGTGTCAAAACCCTAATTACTAAAACCCTAGGTGTCTAAGACCCTAGGTCAACTTGATCAACTTTTTCCAGACTTCGTCAGCCTGTCTTTCCTTCCTTCTCATGCGGTTCTCCAAAGCATCCAATGGTGAATTTTTCCACTTCCTGAGTCATCCTCGGTCCATATTCCTTGATTATCTATCATCCTCGATCTCCTCTTCCAACGACTTGCTTTTCCGCACTTCGCTCCATCTTTTCTTCTCTTTTTCTCACTTCGACCCAGTGATAGTCACTGTGTCTCCCACAAAGTTCACTTTTTTTCCTTTTCTTCCTTGTTCTTCATTTCCTTTCATAACCAAGGGCCAATAGGCCCCCAACACTCACTTGTGACTCATCCTGAGGCACTTCAGATCTGATCCTTTCGTTTTACTTCGACTTTGGACTGCGTAGTGCAGCCTTTGCTTTCTGCTTTATGCCTCCTTCTCATCCTTGTGTAGACTGTCTATTCTGTGTTCGGTACCTAGTTTCAACTGCACCTGGTACTTGAACCCTTTTCCTCATGTCTTTACTTAGATCTGTGAGGCAGCTAGTTGTCATAGTACAACTTCAACTGACTCCCATTCACAAATCCTTCTTTCCATTCTCCATTCAACGTCTTCAGTTGTGTAGCTCCTCCTTCTGTGATATAGGTGATCTCATATGGTCCAAGCCAATGCGTTCTGAACTTTCCAGGGTGTTTGATAAACTTACTGTCATATACCAGTACTAAATCACCTTGCCTAAATATCTTCTTCTTGATGTGCCCGTTGTGGTAGGCCTTTTCTCATTCCTTCTGAGCTTGCTGATGGAAGCCTGCAATGAATCTATTTTCTTCTAGCTAGAATAACTGTGCTAGCCTCTCATGAACAACGCCAGTATCATACATGTCTGTAAATGCAACAATTCTTAAGCTCGGTACCAAGTACTCCATTGGGACAACAACTTCAAGACCATAAACCAACTTGAAAGGGGTCTGCATTGTTAATTTCTTGCAAGTGGTTCTATAAGCCCAAAGTACTGTTGGTACTCTTAAATATCAATCATCCTTGTTCACATTGCAAACCTTTGTCAATGCTTTCTCCAAGATTTTGTTGAATGCTTCAACTGTTCCATTTGCTTGTGGGTGGTAAGGTGTACTCTTCTCATGGTGGACTGCAAATTCTTCAGTCAGGGCTGCAACTATCGTATTGATGAAGTGTGTACCTTGATCACTCATAAGGACCTTAGGGCATCCAAACCTTGTTATTATGTCATCAAATATAAAATGCGCAGCTGTAGTTGCACTACAGTCCTTGGCTGCTCTTGCTTCGGCCCATCTAGTTAGGTATTCTGTCGCAGTGATAATATACCTTGCTCTTGTGCACTTTCCAGGTGGGTTTATAGGTCCCATGAAGTCAATGGCCCATTTTTCAAATGCTTGTAGGTTCATATGCTAATGGCATCTCATATCTTTAGGATGGTTTTCCAACTCGCTTGCATACATCGCATGCTCTAGTATATTCTATAGCATCTCTGTGTAACGTAGGCCACCAAAGGCTAGCTCACATAATCTTCTATGCAGTTGCTTTCCCTGTGTAATGTCCTCCTGCGATGCCTTCATGAGCTTCTACGAGGATCATTGGGTGTCTGTTTCCATAACACATCTTCTTAGTATCTCATCAGGTCCCATTTTATATAGTTGATCAACTATCAGTGAAAAATATGCAGCACGCACCACTAGCTGTTTTTTCTGGGAGATTGTATACTTACTCGGAGTCATTCCTGCTGACAAGGAATGGACTATGTCTATGAAGTGGTCATCAATATTTCTAATGGTGAGAAGTTGTGCATCCGATAATGTATCCTCCAGACTGCTAGTTTCTTCGCCATGTTCCAACCTCAACAGGTGGTCTGGGCCCTTGTTCATTTTTCCTGGCTTAACTATCATCTCAAAATCATATTCTTGAAACAACAGAAGCCATCTACAAATTCGCCCCCCCAACACTGGCTTGTTGACTAGGTACTTCAGTGTGGAGTGATCAGTAAACATTTTAAAGTGTCCTCCCAACAAGTAGTGGCGGAATTTTTGCAACGCGTACACCATGGCTAGTCCCTGTTTCTCTGTAGTGGTGTAATTAACTTCAGCTGTGGACAACTTCCTTCTGGAAAATTCTAATGGATGATCAATGTCCCCTTCTACAGGTTGTGTCAGTACTTCTCCTAATGCAATGGAAGATGAATCAACATGCACATGAAATTCCATGCTCCAGTCTGGAAAGACTAGAATAGGCGCAATCACCATCTTTTGTTTTAGTGTGTCGAAGCTCTGCTGGCATTCTTATTTCCAACCAAAATGATAGTCTTTATTTAATAACTTCTCCATTGGTGCTGTAATCTTAGCATATCCTTTGATAAATTTTCTGTAATAGCTAGTATGTCCTAGCACAATGCGCAATTGTTTGACTAAAGTAGGTGGTGGCAAATCAACTATAATTGCAATCTTGGATGGATCCACCAACAATCCTTGCTTGCATACAATATGACCTAATAATACTCCAAATGGTGAGAAGAAGATGCACTTCTTCAAATTCAAAGCAATTTGACACTACCTGCATTTATCCAACTTTAGCCTTAGATATTCAATATGATTTTTCAACAAACTAAAAACAGTCCAGTCATAAAAGTATGCTTCTAAAAACTTATGAAAAAATTCTTTGAATGCTTCAACCACCACCTTGGAAAAGATGGCTGGGGAATTATTCAATCCAAATGGCATTACTGTATATTGGTAATATCCCCACTCTGTGGCAAATGTAGTCTTATGATGGTCTTCCTTGGCGATATGGATCTGATGGTATCCTGAAAACCCATCTGTAAGAGAATATACTTCTTGTCCTCCCACATTGTCCAACACTTCATCTGTGAATGGTGTAGGGAAAGGATCATGCAGACAAGCATCATTCAACTTCATGAGATATACGCAAATCCTGATCTCACCTTTCTTCTTATCTTTCACTACCATGGGGCTAATCCACTCTGACTCTTCGACAGGTTCAATAATCCCTGCTTCCAGCATTCTGTCGAGCTCAATATTCACTTTTTCCTTATATTTTGGGTTCAATATGTAGGGTATTTTATTGACTGGCTTTGCATCTTGTTTCAAAGGTATTCTCATCTCTCCCATAGGTCCTTTGATAGCCTTAATATCAGTGAAATTGGTCGAGAACAAGTCCTGATACTCATACAATAATTCTATGATTTTGTCAATGGTAGCAGCGTCCCAGTAATCTTCGACATTGGCAAGATTTGGTGTCTCCTCTATCCCAATATTGAATTTCTTTATATTTATCGGTTGTCCAATGAATGGCAGTTCAACTCCTAGTCCTTCCACATCTCTTTGGCCTTTTGTTTATGCGATATTCAACTTCCTTGGATCATCATCTTTGTCGGCATTAATGTTGTAGCAGATCTGCAATTTCTGGAGGGGCGCATTCCATTCATCCTCTTCTTTCTCCAAAGGGAGGCTAGATGCCTCCTTAAATAATTTATGTCTCACCATATATAGTGCTTTATCTACTGAAGGAAATTCACTTTCAAACAAAAAGGTGGTTATAAAATTCTGGATCATCCTTCCCATTTTGAAGTGATGAGGCGCAGCTCTTCTTGAAGGTACCAGTTAATCAGGGTCGTATCCAGTGTATTGATGAATCTGTGTACCCATTGTTCTCTAGGAATGTCACTCCAGGCCTCTTCGCAGCTGCATACGTGGTCCTTTGGGCAACTTTGACCCGTGTACTTCACTTCGCATCTTACTTCTTGTACTGAGAACCACACTGTCATCAAAGTTCGGCATTGTGTCCAGTCTGTAATATTGATTTTATGTGTCCCCCACCATCTTGTTGGTGTGCATTTCATGGCCTCATCCATTGCCAACAACCTCTGTTGTGTTCGTAAACTTGTCTCAAATTCTGATAAGAAGTTCTCTAAGGGGTTCAACCCATCAAATGTGGGTAGATTACTCACTGTTGTGCCAATCCAGCGAACTTCTCTGGTTAGCCTAGCACATCTTCTTGTAGATGCTTCGTAAATCTGGTTCTGCCAGTTCTCCAACACTTCTTCTGAGTCGGATGAACATGTGTTGTCACTTCTCCAGCTCAAATTCCCATTAGCTGTAGGGTTGACATAATCCTGTTGTCTGGCTGTTAATTTGTAGATTTTTTCCAGTTCAATTCTGTGGTATTCTTCTCTGATAGTCTTTGTATATCGTGGACCCTCATCTGGATCTAAAGGTGCAATGAGCCTAAGGCCAGCTCTCTCAAATGTCATGCATATTTTCTTTAGATAAAAAACAATAGAGTTTTTGAAGGCCCAATCAATTCCTAATAATGCAGGGTAAGGGAAACTATCATCAACAATTTCAATTACCTCAAAATTTGCAAAGGTTCCTAATCCATTGATGTCCACTGGGACATGCTCTAATCATCCAAATGGGCTGACAACTTGATTATTAGCCATGCGAAGCCTGATAGGGGAATATATCAGCTTGGGTTTTCCCATCAGTGCCCAAGTTTGCTTCTTCATGACATTGACCTCCAACCCTAAGTCGAGGACCACATAGTCTATCTCATACTCTCCTACCTGAGAATTCAAGTTTAATTCTTTATTTGTCCTTCTCATTTTTCCAATTTGGTGCACTGCCCTATTCAGTAAGGGGTCTATCTTTCCTAGCTCATACTGCTTGATTAAATATTGTAATTCTTGTACAACGCCTTTATCTTGAATCAACTTAACACAAGTGCACAAAAATTCCATGAGTTTTCTTAAGTCTTTCCCTTCTGTTGGTGATGCAGATGGATCAAACGCCTGAGGCATGCCATATTCTTTGATTTTTGGTTGTCTCTTTGATGAAAATCCTTGACCTCTTTTGAACTCTTTTCTTGACTCCTCAAATATTTGTCTTTCTTTCTTAGCATCGAACGTTGGAGTCTTTTCTATATCTTTCCTGACTCCATGGTCGTTTTCAGTCTTTCCTTGGGCTACACTATCTTCTCTTGTAGCAGCGCCTCCTTGAGTGATAACAATGACTCTAGGGTCTGCTCCGTGAGGTTAAACATATATCAATTTTACTTGGGAGTTCTGCTGAGGTCCTTGTCTTTCCTAAAGATTATCTAGTAGCACGGGGCATTCCTCTATGACATGCTTGAAGGAGTTACAGTAACTATAGGTTGTGCAAGGATCCTGAAAATCCCTTGCTAAATTTCCTGGCTGTGCACAATTGTAATGGATTATTTGTCCTCGGCCTCATCCCATACCTCCTCCTCTTCCTCATCCTCTGTATCCACCACGAGGATTGAAGTTTCCTCTCCCTGGAGAGTTGTACTGTGAAGTGTTTCCTTCTTGTTGTACTTTGCCTTGAATCTTGTATATGTCTCTCGACCTTTCAAGCATGAGATCATAAGCTCTACAATCTCGATCATCATGCCCCACTGATTTACAGAATGTACAATACAAGTTTGTGGGTGTCTGAACATACTTCTGCATGTAGTAGCACTCACCTGGGCGATGCCTATTTCTACATACATCGCACTAGGGTAGGTTAACTTGCTTTAAGGGGCTCAGCGCCCTTGAGGCCAAGTACTCATGAAATAAGGGATAGTATTCCTTATCATGGCCTTCAGATCTGCATCTTACACACCAAATATATTCCCTTTTGTCTTTCCCTTATCTTTCTTCATATCCTCAACTTGTAAATACAAACTAGTTAGCTGGCTTATGATCTGGCTAATGCCTGAGCTATATTCTCCCATCGGTGTTGATTCAAGCTTCATGGAGATATCCAAAGCTTCTGCCTGTGATGCAATCTTCTGCTGCATCAAAGGGACTCTTATGTGTGGTAACAATGCAATGATGAACGATTCTTTGTTTTGTTCATTGGGGATCTGAAAATTTAATCGGCTTGTCACAGTCTTGAATCTCTCGTCAAACTCCCAAATAGGTTATGCTACCCTTTGTTTAATCTCTTTTAGTTATATAATACATTGTGAATCTGACTTAGGTTTCTTAAACTCTGTAATCAACGCATTCTTGATCTCATTCAGGGGCTTAGGCTATGCCAGTCCTTCGACAAGTTTCATGTACCATCTCAGTGTGTAGTCCCTTAGCGTAGTGTTGAACTGGGTTCTCTTGATGGCTTCATCGATGATACTTTTAATATTCCATACGACTTCACACAGAAACCAATGCTGATATGGATCTTCAGATCCATCTCCTCTAAAGATAGTGAGTCTCATTTCATCTACCATAGAGCTGACGAGGCTTCTTGTCTGAGTAGAGGTTGAGCTACTAGTACCAGTACTTTGAATATTCTGATGGTTCTGACTATTCTGACTTCTAAGTATTGTTGGGACAACATGAGGATTAATGCTACTTACTTCAGTAGTCTGCACAGTTCCTGAGTTTCTGGCTCTCTTTGGCGCAGTTCTTCAGCTTCCCCTTCTGTTCTAGTGGGCATTGGATGCTCTTCGTCAGTTAAATCTACCTCTTCTCCGCTGTAGAAACCCTCTTCTTCGTAGTTTTGCTTAAACAATTTCTCAAGGTGAACCCCTCGAAATACTTTCCCACTGTGCGTATGTCCTGCTTTTGTGTCGTTGTCACTATCCGAGATCTTTAACATTAGCATTTTTAGGTCCGACCAATCTACTGTATCTTCAAGATGTGGTTTTCATGCAAGAGAATCTTGATTCTTAGCTTCAGAAAGTGCAAAAATTTTCCTTTGGGTCCTTTGAAAAAGTATCTCTCATCTTGGCTATAAGATTATGTTCTATCAACAACAAACTCAGTGATATACCCTCCAATGGTACTATCAAACCAATGATATACTGCTCTGGATATAGTGTTGTCAATTCTCTTGACCTTCTGGATCAGTGTTGGTGTCCAAACCACAGGAGGTCTAGATCTGATCTCAAACTGTGTGTCAGCTAACCTAGCCAACCACTTGTGTATCTCCTGATGGATTCCTCCAAAGAAGATCTCGTGAATGTTAGTGAAGATGTATCTTTGTAGCCAATCTTCAGTACTCAGTTTAAGATTCTTGTTCTAGGCTTAAACGAAGTCCTTCTCTTGATCCTCTATCCACTTCTAAATCTCTGTCTTCAATGGGAACCAGCTTGACATTCCCTTAAAAAGATTCCTCTCCCAGCAAATGAACCATTTGTTGGCACAGGGGCAGACCCAGGGTTCACTCCAGGAGCGCAGCAACAAGCCCTAGCTATTGGCCCTTTCGGCAACACCTGCGAAGCAGATGTAGTCTCACCCGAAGCAGTGATGAGGGGGTTGCAGGACAAAGATATCTACAACCAGGGGAATATCAAGTGGATCTTGTATAACAACAATCATGGTATTCATATATCACTTATCAGTGATATCTACTCTACGCAGCTATAGATATTAACCTAACACAATAACGCAAATAATAGTATAATAATGACAGAGATCAAAGAATTAATTACTCACACAACACAAGATATACGTGGTTCACCCTCTCTCTAGTGCTATGTCCACATAATTGTGATTATGATATATTAAGATAAAGCTTACAGTTCTGATATGCGCTCTTGGCCAGCAGATCCTCTCTCTCCTCCTCTCTTTATCTCCCCCTTCCTGTGCACCCAGCTGCAGGATCTGATCTTCACAGCCAACTGAAGATCTTACAATACTAGAAGGCTCTCACCCTTAGCACTTCTCTCTCACAATACAATGACCTCTCACCAAAACAATAGAGATAAATCAATAACAATATCATACCCCCCTGACCCAGGTCCTCTTGACCTTTATTTATACATTAAAATACCTCACCGACAACCTTAGGTCGAAACCTAGGTGTCAAAACCCTAATTACCAAAACCCTAGGTGTCTAAGACCCTAGGTCAACTTGATCCACTTTTTCCGGACTTCATCATCCTGTCTTTCCTTCCTTTTCATGCGGTGCTCCAAAGCATCGAATGGTGGATTTTTCCACTTCCCGAGTCATCCTCGGTCCATCCTCCTTGCTGATCTATCATCCTCAATCTCCTCTTCCAACGGCTAGAGTTTCCACACTTCACTCCATATTTTCTGCTCTTTTGCTCACTTCGACCCAGTGACAGTCATTGTGTCTCCCACGAAGTTCACTTTTTTTCCTTTTCTTCCTTGTTCTCTGTTTCCTTTCATAACCAAGGGCCAACAAGTCCTATCATGAACCTTGGCCCTACTTTCATCATTGGTAGGTAACCTTGAACCCAAAAGTCGACACTTCATCATTGGTTGTTGACTGGGTGGTTTCCCTTGTGTTTGAAGACAAGAAATCTATTCACACATTGGGATCCGTGCAGTGTATTGGATTCCATTAGCCTTATTGGTTGTTTCCTCACCTTTGTTAGCATTTTTCATCACTAGCTGATATTCAAAGGGTCTTTTTCGTGTACCTCTTTCACTTGGCACACGCGAAATATGCACAGGGTCGTTGGTTCATGAACATTTTTTCATCTGTTTTTCACCAAATCATGAAGCTCATGCTTTATACCTCGTGCTAACTGATGAGATATGACTTAATTATGTCCTTTCATTGGGTCTCCTTCCATCGACTTTAGCTCATTTATTATGGAAATGGGACCTAGAGTCTTATGATTAGCTTGAGGCTTGCAGTCATTAGTGGTAGGCTCTCTCACCATCGACAGTTGGGAATACATCAATGTCTCTTGATCGATGGATTCTTCAGGTGTTCAACACAAAATCCTTTATTCACACTTGTAAGAATGTACTCGGTGCCTTGATACCTACTTTCATTATTGGTAGGTTGTATTGCATTTGTTAACGATATACATCAATGACTGGTAATCAAACGATGTCTCATTGTGTTCGACCTCAACTCCTTTATTCACATGATGTATACTTTCACCCTTGGCGGATTGTGTAGAAGACTTGAAGAGATCACTATGTGGCCACAACTTTCCTGAGATGTTACTTCCTTTTCATTGGACCAACACCTATATGACTTCGGTGATCATGGGAGATCAAATTGTACTCCATTGTATACAGATATCTTTAGATTGGTTTTGAGACTGGTTCTACTAGGCCTTGCTCATGACTATGAAAACTATTGGCATGCAAACACATTTGTATTTGCCTATTCATGGCCATGGAAACTTGTTTGGTATATTTTCACATGGATCTGCAGTGTAATTTTATTGGCAGCCATGTATGCAAAATCAATGCAGAATGTAATGAGAAACTAGTTCGTCTAGCTAGTTCCCTACCACTCCACTTATGGGTTGTTTATAATGTATTTCGGCCATTGCAGATACTCCTCTGACCTCACACATTGGGGGACATCTATTATAGCAAGATTTCCCTCACCCTATGTAATCTTGCACAGAAGGCCTTTTTCCATTTCCCCATGTAGACTTATCATCCCTGTTTGTAAGATCCAGAGCTAAAAGTAAACATTTTTCCACATGTACACATCTTGCACACTTTACAACATGCATATACGCAGGCTTCTCAACTATAACCCACATACATCGGGACTTGTGCCAGAAAATTGAAAATTAATGTCGGGTTTCCATGTCATGACAGGAGATCTATGATCCTTAGCCTTCCATATACCAGAAACATTCTGAGTTAGCCCTTCAGTTCCATTTTGAAGGCTATAAATGGGCCAATTCTAAGCTATGGAAAGAGGAGAGAAAGAATTCAACTTTGAGAGAAAAGTTACGTTGGAGAAATTATTTACTTCATATTGAGTTTGCATCCCTTTGTCCTTTAAGTCTAAACACAATGTTCATCCCCCAAGCTCTTCCCTTATTGATTGAGAGCCTCATTGTTTCTCTATTATGATCTTGCCTTTTCTAGAGGATTGAAGTGGTGGAGGCCCAACTAGAAGGAACTTAGTTTCTCGGTTCCGAACCATGCTGACATGGAAGTATGTAACATTTTCACTTATGTTGATCATTTATTAATAGAAATACTTTTTCCCTGTCCAATTGATATCTTGCAAATATATTGAATTATTATTCCATGGGCGTATTTGTCATGTTTATTAATGGATTATGCTATTGAATGTGCTAACATTATATAATATCACCATATGCTTGCTTTTCTTGGTTTTTGGGGACTATTTTAAGGTATATTGCTTTGGGTCAAGTGCTCAGTGGTGGACTTAATCGAACGTCTGGACGAGGTAGACCCTTTATCTTGTCTTGCTAGCATATTTGTTTATATAACATACTTGAGAAGAGATTTGATTTCTGCAGTCATTTCCATCTATTGTGGTTTAACCTATCCATAGAGAGATTTTCCTTGTAACACTCTTATTTATACTTTCATGTAGCTTCCTCAAGAGGTTACCTTTTAACCATCTTAACCCACTTTCCTTATTTTAGGGTCAACCCACTTCTAACCACTTGTCCACTTAACCACTTTCCATAATTAGTAAGTTCTCCATAAACTTTATTATTTAAATAATTTATTTTGCATCCACTTTGACTTATAGTACACTCATCAGTTCACTTTATTATTTAATTAATTTATTCTTTGCAACCACTTTGATTACTTTGACCTTTTGGGGCTTCTAGGTGACTCATGAGGGTTCTCCAACTTCAGATGGCCATAACTCTCTAACCGTGAGGATTTATGTGATGTTCCACATACCAACGGAAATGGAATGACATGTACTATCCATATAGAATAGTCTTACCTAAAAATATATCAAAAATCATACCATTATTCATAAAACAAAATTGGTTCCATTACACAAAAATTTGTGCTACCAGAATTTGCTACCAGACTTTCTTCAAGGTTTGACATCAATGACAACCAACTCAAATAATCAACAATATCCCCCTTTGGAATTGATGGAAACACTCAAAATGCATTACTAAAGTCATATCGCTCATGCTCCCCCTGTGACCATCGATCCCCCTGGAACCATGCCTTTATGCTCTTTCTCCAAGTATTTATATCCTTCATCTGATAAATCTCTCTCCCTTTGTCATCAATGGAAAAGGTATCTTTCCATTCGGGGATGCTTGCCCTAACTGAACTGTCCTTGGGTATACTCCCCCTGACTGAACTCTTCCTGAAAATGATCTCCCAACCTGAGTTGTCCTCTTTATGGTGCTTCCTCATGTAAATATAAGACATATAAGATAAGAATTCAAAATCATTCATTTTGGAGTAGAAATTACTTCGAGTCTTTGGTGAAGATACTCAAAGGTTTCTCGTGGAAGTGGTTTTGTAAAGATGTCTGCCACTTGTTCTTTTGTGCCCACATATTCAACTCTAATGTTATTCTCTGCAACTTGTTCCCATAGAAAGTGATACTTGATTTGAATGTTCTTCGTCTTGGAGTGCATCATCAGGTTCTTTAAGATACTGATGGCACTTGTATTATCACAATAGATTGGAATGGGCTAATCATAATCAACCTATATATCTGTCAAAGTTTGTTTCATCCATAAAACCTATGTACAACATCTTGTTGATGCAATATACTTTGCTTCTATTGTAGATAAAGATACTGATGATTATTTCTTGCTTAGCCATGATAATAAACACTCACCCAAGTAGAACATTGCTCCACTGGTTCTTCGTTGTTCATCAATGCAACCTGCCCAATCTGCATCTGTGTAGGAAATAAGTGATATATCCTTTCCTTTTGGATACCATAATCCAAATTCTTTTGTTCCTTTGAGATATATGAAAATCCTCTTCATTGCTAAGACATGTGATTCCTTTGGTGCTTCTTGAAATTGTGCCACCTTTCCAACTGCCTGCATCACATCTGGTCTGGATGTTGTCATATATAGTAAGATACCAATCACTGAACTGTATTGTCTCTAGTCTATAGACTTTGAATCATCATCTTTTCTCAACTTGAAACATGTTTTCATAGGAGTGGTAACTGTTTTGCAATCTTCCATTCCGAACTTCTTTATAATTTCTCTGATATACTTAGTTTGAGAAATAAAAATTCCTTGGTTGCTTTGACATATCCGAATACACAAACATAAGGATATTTTTCCAAGTAATGACATTTCAAATTCATTTTTCATATCCTTCGCAAAATTCTGGCTTAACTTGTCATCAGTACTTCCAAAAATAATATCATCAACATAAAATTCAATTAATAAAATACTATCTTGAGTTACCTTGATGTAGAGGTTGTTGTCTGCACTTCCTTTTCTGAACCCCGCATACTCTAGATATTTATCCAGTCTCGAGTAACATGCTCTAGGAGCTTATTTTAGACCATACAAGGAATTCTTCAATTTACACACATAATATGCATTCTTTGACAACTGGAATCCTTCTGGTTGTTCATTGTAGACTTCTTATTCAAGTTCCTCGTTCAAAAAAGTTGATTTCATGTCCATTTGATATACTTTAATATTCTTGGAGCATGCATAAGCTAAAAGCAATCGGATTGCTTCCATTCTGGAAACTGGGGAAAATTTATTTTCAAAGTCTATTCCTTCAACCTGTGCGTATCCTTTAGATACCAATCTAGCTTTGTTCCTTGTAACATATCCATCTTCATTCAATTTATTTCTGAAAACCTACTTTGTGCCAATCACATTCTTATTCTTTCGTCTTGGAACCAATTCCCAAGTGTCATTCTTCTCTATTTGATCCAATTCTTCATCCATGTCCTTATTCCATAATTCATCCTTCCTGGCCTATTCAAAACTATTTGGTTCAGTCGTAGATAAGAGTATTAGGTGCATTTATTCTAGTGAACAAATTCTTCTTCTAGTCTCAACTCCTCCATCTTTTTTTCCAATAATTTGATTTGAAGGATGATTGTTTTGTACTCGTTTGCTAGGTGTCTTTAGAGGCACTTGTTGAACTTGCTCTTCTACTTCTGTCTGATCCTCTTGATATTTCCATTCTACTTCTTCTTCATCTTCTGCTTCTTCTTCATAAAATTGTTCCATTGATTCATTTTCTTCTTCCTTTAATTCTCGTCCACCTGTTTCATCAATTGTTACATTGATGTTTTCCACAACTTTGTTCAACCTCAGATTGTAACACTTGTATGCTTTTCTTGTACTTGAGTAACCAACAAGTACTCCTTTGTCCACACGAGAGTCAAACTTTCCCATTCTATCATCTTCTCTTTTGATGTAGCATTTTCTTCCAAATACTTTGAAGTTATTCACATTTGTTGGTCTTCCTTTCCATAGATTGTAGGGATTTTTGTCAGTATTTTTTCAGAGAATTACTCTGTTTTGAATGTGAATTGTTGTATGCACTGCATGTGTCCAAAAAATATCTATCAATTTGGAATCCATTAGCCTTGTTCGATCCATTTCATGTACTGTCTTGTTCTTTCTTTCAACAACTCCATTATGTTGAGGTGTCCTAGCAACATAGAATTTCCTTTTTATTCCATGCCTGCTACAGTAGTCCATAAATTCATTTGAAGTGAACTCTCCTCCATTATCATATCTCAAACATTTGATTTTTGAATCCATTTCATTTTCAACCATTTCCCTGTAGACCTTGAATTTTTCAAAATCTTCTGACTTATCCATGAGAAAGAAAACTGCACTCATTCTTGTATAATCATCAACTAATAGCATAAATTATTTCTCACCTTTTAAATCCTTTGTTATAGTTGGTCCAACTAGATTAGTATGCACAATTTCCAGTGTTCTCGTCGTTGAATATTCCTTTGATTTTAACCTGGTCTTTGTTTGCTTTCCTTGTTGACAATGCTTGCATAAAGTGTTGGTTGGTTTCATGATCTTGGGCATTTCTCTAACTACTTCCTTCTTTCTGACTTTCATAAGGTTATCAAAGTGTATGTGACCCATTCTTCTGTGCCATAGCCAACCTCCATCTTCCTTTCCTAGACAACACTTTTCATTTCCAATTTAACTCAATACATATATGTTGCTTGAAGTTCTTGCAGCTGTTGCAATCAATTTTTCCGAACCTTATTCTGTTCTGGTTCTCTAGGAGAGACTGTCATTCTACAATATTTGTCCATGTGTCCAAAGTTGTTGCACTTGTAGCATTCCACTTCAGTGCTCAATGATTCAAACCCGTTGTATCTTCTTCTCTATGTTTCACTAGGCCTTCTTGGATATCCATTTTGTGTATGAATTTCAAATTTGTTTATGTTTATGCTATTATCTCTACAATTTACAACTTTATGTCCAAAATTATTACATGCATTACATAAACCAAAAAATATAGTTTGATACCTGGGAGTTGAAGATATTCTGAAAGGATTTACTCTTATGAATCCTTATTCTTCTTGAGGCCTATTTGTTTCTGTCGGTCATTGATTCTGAGGTCTGAATCTTCTCGATGGAGGAGTGTCTCTGTAATCTTCCTATCCCCTTTGATTGTTTCTGCATAGATTTTTGGATATGTTTCTTGTTCTATTTCTTTGGAGCTTGATCCCTTTTCTATATGATTGTATCCAAGTCTGTATTTGTCATGATAATGCTTTTGAATGATGATAATTCCATCCAGAACTTTTGATTTGTTCTTCATAGTTTTCTTTTGAAGATCCTTTCTCAATGTGACAATCTCTGCTTCCAAATTTCCAATGATCTTGTCTCTTTCTTCTAACAGTTATTTGAGTGCTTCTTCAATTATTTTACCTTCTTCTATTTGAACCGTCAATTTCATGATCATTTGTTCTAGTTCATGAGTGTCTTCTTTCTTGTCTAGTTCTGCTTGTAGCTTATTGTTTTTATTCTTTTCTCTTCTTATAACTTCTATGGCACTCAACAATTCTTCTTGGTATTCAACTTATGCCTCTTCATATTCTTCTTCGGTGTCTTCTTTTTCAGAGTCTTCTATTTCCATGAATAGAACTCTTTCTGTCTGACTGTCACTGAATTCATTTTCATCTGATGAGGAGATTTCTTCTTTGGTGCATAAGTTTTTCTTGAAAGCTTTCTTTTTGGTTGTTTTGCCTTTATATGTTTGTTTGCTATTTGAGTAATCTTAATCATTCCTATTATTTTTCTTATGAGGACATTTGTTAGAAAAATGAACAATACCATCACAATATAACAAATCAATGGAAGTTTACCTTTATATCTGTCGTTGATTCCCTTGTTCAATATTCTGACAAAGTTGGCCACTTCTTCTTCATCATCTTCTTAGAAGTCATTGCTATTGTTATGTTCCTTTTGCTTTGCCTTTTTCTTTGACCTTTTGGATGCTTTGAAAGATGCTTATTTTATATATGGATTTTCCTGTTCAGTTCTCATTTCATATGTTGTGAAGATTCCATGTAGGTCGTCCATGCTTATTGAGTCTAGATTTGCTCTTTCTTCTAGTGTTGATATCTTAGGATCAAATCTCATAGTAAGAGATTTGATCCGGATTTTGTGAGTAGAACGAAATGAATACACATTATTAAAAGATGCTTAACAAATAATAACAGAGATACAATAAAACCTGTTTTGTATTCAATAAGGAAATAAGATGAAACTGTAAAATGTAGCGGAAAAGAAGCTTATTGGAATGGTGACGGCTTATCTCTAAGAAGAGATGTGACGGTTGCGCTCATTCACAAGAAGATGATTACAATGAGGCTCTAAAGGCATTTTTACATTAAACAGGAATGTCAAAAACCCTAGACATCCAAAAACCTAACCCTAGGATATGAAGCGCCAAAAGTCATGTGGGCCCCGTTTGGGTAAGTTAGTACATCAACTTCCCGGGGTTGTAACTTTTGCATACGATCTCCATTTTAGGCACACGATAACCCGATGGAAAGGTCTATCCGAGGAATACACATTATATTACTATCTATTAAAGTTCATTTTTAAACGTGGCGAGCCCTAAAAACGTTGTTTACGGCCTCAAAACGGCCCCGCATGTTAGGGACCTGAAAACTAGGAAAAAAACTGCCAAACTGGAAAACTGCCAAAATGAACCAGTTGGAATAGGTGGGAGGCCACCGAAATCCATATGGATCAAGATATTAGTACCTTTTGAACAATTACATATTCTTCAATTTATTCTCCCAATCCTATGATTGCATTCACTGTTTCATCGACTCGTAAGAAGTAACCTCCAATATTCTCATCTTACTTCATCTTTAGTTGTTCGAATTGACCTCTATAAGTTTGAAGCTTTGCTGCTTTGACTTTTGAATCTCCTTCATAAATATTTTGAAGTTTGTTGATGCAGGATCATCTCTCCACATCAGCCAGCCAACCAGCCAACCACGTCAGCGCGTGCATTCAAAGTTGAAGAGAGGCGCATCCCTCGTCTTCAATTTTGATTTGAATGTAAATTAAATGTTTTAGGCTGGTGAGCCGTGAAGCCGTTCCTTTGCGCAGGTTGTAGGTAGATAGGCCTTTAATGCTTTGAAGGTTGATATCTAGATCCGATTTGCGGATTAGACAACCCATTCATTGCTATTGAATAGGGTAGGTGAGATTGGAGGGAAAAGCTCGAAGAGCCCCCTCATGTAAAATATCTTTCAATTGTAAGAGTTGTAATTGTATCTTAGAGTGTGTAAGGTAGAATCTGCGAGTAGAGAGAAGAAGAGAAGGAGATGAAACTCTATTGAAGTTCATGCTCAGGAACACCCTTGTAAACAAACATTTTCCATTTAATACAAACAACAGTTTTTCCTGCATATTTCCTATGTTGAATGAATGTCTGTGAGTGTTCTTTATATGCTGTAGATGTATGTTAGGTATGAATTTGCAGGGGTTGTTTGATTTTCAGGCTTGAGAGGTTCTGTGTGGTTTCATGCCAGGAGGGTGTGACAGATTACTGCGGTCTATGGATACTAGTGCATAGATGCACTTATGAACTCTGCAGAGTCAGACAAACATGTGCCAGGAGGGCACAGTAGTTGAAATCAACAATTCAGAGGAAGATCTTTGAGGTTGCTGAACACCTCAGGAGGCAAGGCCGTGGAGAACACAGTTGCAGACAGAATCTTTGAGGAGTTCTATAAAGCTCTGCCAGGTGGGCATTGAGCAAGTGCAAGGGAGTGCACAGAGGAACTCTACTGTAATTTCATAAGAAGACAATATCTCTAAGGAGTTCTATATAACTCTTCCAGGAGGGCATTGAGTCAGTGTGCAAATAGGCACAGAAGGAACTCTTTGAGTTCAGAGACAAGAGAAGAATCCACTGAAGGATCTTCACAGGGTTGCTGAACACCCTGTAGACTCAGCAAAAGGTTGCTTGAGTAAGGGATAGCTAGGAGGGCATCCGAATTCTCTATCTGAAGGAGAAAGGGAAAAAGGACCGGGTTCCTTAAGAGGATTGAGTATCTAAAAATCTCAAAAGAGATAGCGCTATGTGTGCGAAGACTCTGCAGAAGAGTAGAAGTCGGGAACCTTTTGAAGGTTTCAAAGAAGGATAAAATCGAGAGAAGCAACATTTTTATACGCGCAGCGAGGACTCAAGTCATGGAGCTCACAGAGGAAACAGAACAAAGGTCGAGGCCTTTGGACACTTGAAATTCTTCTAAGGCTGGGAAGAAAGCACCCAAGTTCGAAAGGAGCAACAGCTATCGTTGGATCAACCGAAATAATCTGGACCGTGGATTCATGTCCAGGAGGCAGCATAATAAAGGTGCAGGGGAAGATAGGTCTGAGCTGTCAGATCTTGGTCTAAACAGCCGACAGCCATTGGATTTGTCGAGAGCTACACGAGGTTTAAACCCTCACGCATAGAGCAGTAGAAGCAAAGTCCCGAAAAGGTTGGATATCGAGATATCGACGTTCAGGAGTTCGGGAGTCCGGAGGATGAAAGTCCAGGCACTTGACATCAAAAGTCCCGAACAGGAAAGATTAGATCTGAACCATTCATTTGGGAGTGGACACGTGTCGCGAGATCGCCCATATCAAGGATTTGGACATTAGGGTTCAGAGAAGGAAGTTCTTGAACTCGTGAGTGGCGAAGTGGCGAGAAGATCGGGACCGTCCATTTGAGGAGGATAGGTGGCAGCGATCTAGGGATCTCACGAACTTGGAGGTTCGCAAGGTGAGAACCCAAGATTTGGGTACTCCAAGTCGTGAGTAGAGAGAGTGCAAGAAGGAAAGTTAATATCACTTCTCGGGGGTTCGTGAAGGGAAGGTGCCAAGGTTGGATGCTTCAACTCGCAAAGTGGCGAGTACCAAGGGGTGCTAGTGATAAGCCTAGATGACGGTCACGCGTGGAGGGTGTTGACATAAAGGAGCTATACCCATTTTGTGATCTCGGATATCACGGGATTGAGAAGGAAGAGTCGAGAGCCACGACTCATGAACTCGTGAGTTGCGAGTTGCGACAAGTGACCTTGGGTTTGGCCCTTGGTCATAGCACTGTGGTCGCTTGGGGAGATAGGAGCTTGCGCCTAGTGTTGTTCGCACAGGTGGAGTTTCTGAAGGACTTGTGGATCAAAATTTGAGATTCCAGCAGGGAATCAAAAGAGCCTCTTCGGCTCAAAGGGGAATTTGAATGATCCTGTGAGCGGACTTCGGCCCGAGGGTCAGAAGGGGTCTATGTAAAGTTTGGTATCAGAGCTTGATTTTGTTTGTACATTGCAGACGGAAGGAGCAGGAAGAAGACAGAGTACTGAGGACTCTATAGAGGATTGTTTACAGGTAGGAAACAATCCATAGACAGTCAGGAGGACTGTGGAAGAGGCTGGAAACACTCAAGGTTTTAGAGTGACAACAACATATTTCCCAGTAGGGAAAATAGACAATGAGATGGATAAAAGACGGTGTAAGCTGTTAAAATGGTGGTTGAGGCCTACTGAAAACCTCAACAGACCAGAGAAAAGGGTTCAAATATGTAAACCAGAGACTGGAAGAAGTCTTAGTAGTAAGGATGAATTGGGATCAACTGAAGATCTCAAGCACTGCCAGGAGGGCAGATAAGAAATTCCTAATTTCCAGGTGGGAAAAGGGTTGAGATCACTACGGGATCTCACAGACTGTCATGAGGACAGCCAGTGAATTTCACATTGCTAGGTGGGCAATGGATCAAGATCGTTGTGGGATCTCATAGACTGCCAGGAGGGCAGCAAAATGTTTCGAATTTGCTAGGTGGGAAAGGGAACAGAGATGGGATTAGTTGATTCCATAGACTGCCAGGAGGGTAGCAGGAAAATCCCATATTGCCAGGTGGGCAGGGATGAGTAGATGAGACTATTTGAGGGTCTCATAAACTCAAAGGTGAGTTTGAATTAGCCTGAGGAGTTGACATAAGAGGAAGATCGGAGAAATATTCTGATGATTGGGGGAATTGAAATATTCCTACCATTTTCCCAAGGGGAGGCAGAAATCTGTGTTGCAGATGCAGCAACAGCAGAAGCAGGGAAACTAGCTGAGACTGTCAACGAAGAATTGGAGTAGGTATTTGAGATTGCCCAAGCAGAAGAAGAAGAAAATAATGACCATTCTGAGGAGTGGCTCAATGATTTTAGCCAGGAAGATGAAAAGAAGGAAGCTGCAACACTGAAGATGACAACAGAAGAAGAAAAAGACCAAGCAGATAGATTGCTCACTCCATGGGAGATGGAGCTGGAGATGTTGGAGGATTGGCTGAACAATCCAGAGCTAGTAGGAGAACTGGCAGAAGTTGAGTTGTTAGAGAAGGTGACTGAACAACAGGTCAGTCAAGAGAAGACTATAGAGATGAACTTTGCAACAGGGTGGCAAGTTGAGGCCACAAAAGAAGATGAGGATAGCATGGGAGATCACAAAGATTTGCCCAATTGCAAAAAAAATTTGCAGCCGGGGAGATTGCAAGAGCAGAGCCAGTGATCCAGGGGGATATCGATGGCCACCCACCTTCTCCAACTGGCCCAAAACATGTTTCTGGCAATTTTGGTAATTTACTATTTTTAGCAGTTTTTTCGGGTCCTGAACTTCCGAGGCCATTTTGAGGCCCTAAACGATGTTTTTTTTGGGTATGTTTCTCTCGCAAAATAACATATATGATGCTATTTTGTCTCGAGCATTGTAGGCCTTGGATAGATCTTTCCAACGAGCTATCATACGCCTAAAACGAAGATCGTATGCAAAAGTTACGACTCCGGGAAGTTGATGCACCAACTTACCCAAACGGGGCCCACAT
>SNQJ01S0056651.1:42210-56809 GCA_010110895.2 Picea sitchensis | reverse complement strand
GACCTTTTGGGGCTTCTAGGTGACTCATGAGGGTTCTCCAACTTCAGATGGCCATAACTCTCTAACCGTGAGGATTTATGTGATGTTCCACATACCAACGGAAATGGAATGACATGTACTATCCATATAGAATAGTCTTACCTGCATATATATCAAAAATATACCATTATTCATAAAAAAAAATTGGTTCCATTACGCAAAAATTTGTGCTACTAGAATTTGCTACCAGACTTTCTTCAAGGTTTGACATCAATGACAACCAACTCAAATAATCAACAATCTCCCCCTTTGGAATTGATGGAAACACTCAAAATGCATTACTGAAGTCATATCGCTCATGCTCCCTCTGTGACCATCGATCCCCTTGGAACCATGCCTCTATGCTCTTTCTCCAAGTATTTATATCCTTCATCTGATAAATCTCTCCCTCTTTGTCATCAATGGAAAAGGTATCTTTCCATTCAGGGATGCTCCCCCTAACTGAACTGTCCTTGGGGATACTCCCCCTGATTGAACTCTTCTTGAAAATGATCTCCCAACATGAGTTGTCCTCTTTATGGTGCTTCCTCATGTAAATATAAGACATATAAGATAAGAATTCAAAATCATTCATTTTGGAGTAGAAATTACTTTGAGTCTTTGGAGAAGATACTCAAAGGTTTCTCGTGGAAGTGGTTTTGTAAAGATGTATGCCACTTGTTCTTTTGTGCCCACATATTCAACTCTGATGTTCTTCTCTTCAACCTGTTCCCATAGAAAGTGATACTTGATTTGAATGTTCTTCATCTTGGAGTGCATCGCCAGGTTCTTTAAGATACTGATGGCACTTGTATTATCACAATAGATTGAAATGGGCTAATCATAATCAACCTGTATATCTATCAAAGTTTGTTTCATCCATAAAACCTATGTACAACATCTTGTTGATGCAATATACTTTGCTTCTATTGTAGATAAAGATACTGATGATTATTTCTTGCTTATCCATGATAATAAACACTCACCCAAGTAGAATGTTGCTCCACTGGTTCTTCGTTGGTTATCAATGCAACCTTCCCAATTTGCATCTGTGTAGGAAATAAGTGATATATCCTTTCCTTTTAGATACCATAATCCAAATTCTTTTGTTCCTTTGAGATATATGAACATCCTCTTCACTGCTAAGACATGTGATTCCTTTGGTGCTTCTTGAAATCGTGCCACCTTTCCAACTACCTGCATCACATCTAGTCTGGATGTTGTCATATATAGTAAAATACCAATCATTGAACTATATTGCCTCTAGTCTGTAGACTTTGAATCATCATCTTTGCTCAACTTGCAACATGTTTTCATAGGAGTGGTAACTGGTTTGCAATCTTCCATTCCGAACTTCTTTATAATTTCTCTAATATACTCAGTTTGAGAAATTAAAATTCCTTGGTTGCTTTGACATATCTGAAGACACAAAAATAAGGATATTTCTCCAAGTAACGACATTTCAAATTCATTTTTCATATCCTTTGCAAAATTCTAGCTTAACTTGTCATCAATACTTCCAAAAATAATATCATCAACATAAAATTCAATTAATAAAATACTATCTTGAGTTACCTTGATGTAGAGGTTGTTGTCTGCACTTCCTTTTCTGAACCCCGCCTGTTGTAGATATTTATCCAGTCTCGAGTAACATGCTCTAGGAGCTTATTTTAGAGCATACAAGGAATTCTTCAATTTACACACATAATATGCGTTCTTTGACAACTGGAATCCTTCTGGTTGTTCATTGTAGACTTGTTATTCAAGTTCCTCGTTCAAAAAAGTTGATTTCATGTCCATCTGATATACTTTAATATTCTTGGAGCATGCATAAGATAAAAGCAATTGGATTGCTTCCATTCTAGAAACTGGGGAAAAATTCTTTTCAAAGTCTATTCCTTCAACCTGTGCGTATCCTTTAGATGCCAATCTAGCTTTGTTCCTTGTAACATATCCATCTTCATTCAATTTATTTCTGAAAACCTACTTTGTGCCAATCACATTCTTATTCTTTGGTCTTGGAACCAATTCCTAAGTGTCATTCTTCTCTATTTGATCCAATTCTTCATCCATGTCCTTATTCCATAATTCATCCTTCCTGGCCTCTTCAAAACTATTTGGTTCAATCATAGATAAGAGTGTTAGGTGCATTTATTCTAGTGAACAGATTCTTCTTCTAGTCTCAACTCTTGCATTTTTTTTTCCAATAATCTGATCTGAAGGATGATTCTTTTGTACTCATTTGCTAGGTGTCTTTAGAGAAACTTGTTGAACTTGCTCTTCTACTTCTGTCTGATCCTCTTGATCTTTCTGTTCTACTTCTTCTTCATCTTCTCCTTCTTCTTCGTAAAATTGTTCCATTGATTAATTTTCTTCTTCCTTTAATTCTCGTCCACCTGTTTCATCAATTGTTACATTAATGTTTTCCACAACTTTGTTCAACCTTAGATTGTAACACTTGTATGCTTTTCTTGTACTTGAGTAACCAACAAGTACTCCTTTGTCCACATGAGAGTCAAACTTTCCCATTCTATTATCTTCTCTTTTGATGTAGCATTTTCTTCCAAATACTCTGAAGTTATTCACATTTGTTGGTCTTCCTTTCCATAGATCATAGGGATTTTTGTCAATGTTTTTTCAGAGCATTACTCTGTTTTGAATGTGAATTGTTCTATGCACTAGATGTGTCCAAAAAGTATCTATCAATTTGGAATCCATTAGCATTGTTCGAGCCATTTCATGTACTGTCTTGTTCTTTCTTTCAACAGCTCCATTATGTTGAGGTGTCCTAGCAACATAGAATTTCCTTTTTATTCCATGCCTGCTACAGTAGTCCATAAATTCATTTGAAGTGAAATCTCCTCCATTATCATATCTCAAACATTTGATTTTTGAATCCATTTCATTTTCAACCATTTCCCTGTAGACCTTGAATTTTTCAAAATCTTCTGACTTATCCCTGAGAAAGAAAACTGCACTCATTCTTGTATAATCATCAACTAATAACATAAATTATTTCTCACCTTTTAAATCCTTTGTTGTAGTTGGTCCAACTAGATCAGTATGCACAATTTCCAGTGGTCCCGTCGTTGAATATTCCTTTGATTTGAACCTGGTCTTTGTTTTCTTTCCTTGTTGACAATGCTTGCATAAAGTGTTGGTTGGTTTCATGATCTTGGGAATTTCTCTAACTACTTCCTTCTTTCTGACTTTGATAAGGTTATCAAAGTGTATGTGACCCATTCTTCTGTGCCATAGCCAATCTTCATCTTCCTTTCCTAGACAACACTTTTCATTTCCAATTTAACTTAATACATATATGTTGCTTGAAGTTCTTGCAGCTGTTGCAATCAATTTTTCCTAACCTTATTTTCTTATCTCACATTTCTGTGAATCGAAAGTAATTTTATGACCTTGGTCACACATTTGAATCACACTTAGAAGATTATGTTTCATATCTTCTACTAGTAGAACATTTTCTTCCTTGGTATTATTGTTTCCAATTCTGTCTCCGCCTTTTCCAATGATTTTAGTTGAATCATCATTTCCAAAGGAGACTGGTCCATATATTTCCTTTCTTAATGTAAGAAACCTGTTTTTATCACATGTCATGTTCTTTGACCAACCACTGTCAACATACCAACCATGTTTCTTCTCCTTATCTTGTAGAGAGAGTGTTCATTCTTCATTTCTATATTGATTCTTCTTTCTTATCCATGTTCTTTTATGAGGTTCCTATCTGTGACCATTGTTATTCTATTGTGGTTCTCTAGGAGGGACTATCATTCTACAATCTTTGTCCATGTGTCCAAAGTTGTTGCACTTGTAGCATTCCACTTCAGTGCTCAATGATTCAAACCCATTGTATCTTCTTCTCTATGTTTCACTAGGCCTTCTTGGATATCCATTTTGTGTATGACTTTCAAAGTTGTTTATGTTTATGCTATTATCTCTGCAATTTACAACTTTATGTCCAAAATTATTACATGCATAACATAAACCAAAAAATATAGTTTGATACCTGGGAGTTGAAGATATTCTGAAATGATTTACTATTATGAATCCTTATTCTTCTTGAGGCCTATTTGTTTCTGTCAGTCATTGATTCTGAGGTCTAAATCTTCTCGGTGGAAGAGTGTCTCTGTAATCTTCCTTGTATATCTTCCTATCCCCTTTGATTGTTTCTGCATAGATTTTTGAATATGTTTCTTATTCTGTTTCTTTGGAGCTTGATCCCTTTTCTGTATGATTGTATCCAAGTCTATATTTGTCATGATAATTCTTTTGAATGATGATAATTCCATCCAGAACTTTTGATCTATTCTTCATAGTTTTCTTTTGAAGATCCTTTCTCAATGTGACAATCTCTGCTTCCAAATTTCCAATGATCTTGTCTCTTTCTTCTAACAGTTATTTGAGTGCTTCTTCAATTATTTTATCTTCTTCTATTTGAACCTTCAATTTCATGATCATTTGTTCTAGTTCATGAGTTTCTTCTTTCTTGTCTAGTTCTTCTTGTAGCTTATTGTTTTAATTATTTTCTCTTATTATAACTTCTATGGAACTCAACAATTCTTCTTGGTATTCAACTTATGCCTCTTCATATTCTTCTTCGGTGTCTTCTTTTTTAGAGTCTTCTATTTCCATGAATAGAACTCTTTCTGTCTGACTGTCATTGAATTCATTTTCATCTGATGAGGAGATTTCTTCTTTGGTGCATAAGTTTTTCTTGAAAGCTTTCTTTTTGGTTGTTTTGCCTTTATATGTTTGTTTTTTATTTGAGTAATCTTAATCATTCCTCTTATTTTTCTTATGAGGACATTTGTTAGCAAAATGAACAATACCATCACAATTAAAACAAATCAATGGAATTTTACCTTTATATCTGTCGTTGATTCCCTTGTCCAATCTTCTGACAAAGTTGGCCACTTATTCTTCATCATCTTCTTAGAAGTCATTTCTATTGCTATGTTCCTTTTGATTTTCCTTTTTCTTTGACCTTTTGGATGTTTTGAAGGATGTTTCTTTTATATATGGATTTTCCTATTCAGTTCTCATTTCATATGTTGTGAAGATTCCATGTAGTTCCTCCATGCTTATTGAGTCTAGATTTGCTCTTTCTTCTAGTGTTGATATCTTAGGATCAAATCTCATAGAAAGAGATATGATCCGGATTTTGTGAGTAGAACGAAATGAATACACATTATTAAAAGATGCTTAACAAATAATAACAGAGATACAATAAAACTTGTTTTGTATTCATTAAGGAAATAAGATGAAACTGTAAAATGCAGTGAAAAAGAAGCTTGTTGGAATGGTGGCGGATTATCTCTAAGAAGAGATGTGACGATTGCGCTCATGCACAAGAAGATGATTACAATGAGTCTCTAAAGGCATTTTTACATTAAACAGGAATGTCAAAAACCCTAGACATCCAAAAACCTAACCATAGGATATGAAGTGCCAAAAGTCATGTGGGCCCCGTTTGGGTAAGTTAGTACATCAACTTCCCGGGGTTGTAACTTTTGCATATGATCTCCATTTTAGGCGCACGATAGCCCGATGGAAAGGTCTATCCAAGGAATACACATTATATTTCTATCTATCAAAGTTCATTTTTAAACGTGGCGAGCCCTAAAAATGTTGTTTATGGCCTCAAAATGGCCCCGCATGTTAGGGACCTGAAAACTAGGAAAAAAACTGCCAAACTGGAAAATTGCCAAAATGAACCAGTTGGAATAGGTGGGAGGCCACCAACATCCATATGGATCAAGATATTAGTACCTTTTGAAAAATTACATATTCTTCAATTTATTCTCCCAATCCTATGATTGCATTCACTATTTCATCGACTCGTAAGAAGTAAGCTGCAATATTCTCATCTTACTTCATCTTTAGTTGTTCGAATTGACCTCTGTAAGTTTGAAGATTTTCTTCTTTGACTTTTGAATCTCCTTCATAAATATTTTGAAGTTTGTTGATGTAGGAGCATCTCTCCATGTTAGCTAGCCAACCAGCCAACCACGTCAGTGCGTGCATTCAAAGCTGAAGAGAGGCACATCCCTCGTCTTCAATTTTGATTTGAATGTAAATTAAATGTTTTAGGCTGGTGAGCCATGAAGCCATGCCTTTGTGCAGGTTGTAGGTAGATAGGCCTTTAATTCTTTGAAGGTTGAGATCTAGATCTGATTTGCGGACTAGACAACCCATTCAATGCTATTGAATAGGGTAGGTGAGATTGGAGGGAAGAGCTCGAAGAGCCCCCTCATGTAAAATATATTTTAGTTGTAAGAGTTGTAATTGTATCTTAGAGTGTGTAAGGTAGAATCCGCGAGTAGAGAGCAGAAGAGAAGGAGTCGAAACTCTGTTGAAGTTCGTGCTCAGGAACACCCTTGTAAACAAGCATTTTCCATTTAACACAAACAAAAGTTTTTCCTGCATATTTCCTATGTTGAATGAATGTCTGTGAGTGTTCTTTATATGATACAGATGTATGTTAGGTATGCATTTGCAGGGGTTGTTTGATTTTCAGGCTTGAGAGGTTCTTTATGGTTTCATGCCAGGAGGGTGTGATAGAGTACTGCGGTCTCTGGATACTAGTGCATAGATGCACTTCTTAACTCTGCAGAGTCAGACAAACACGTGCTAGGAGGGCACAATAGCTGAAATCAACAATTCAGAGGAAGACCTTTGAGGTTGTTGAACACCTCAGGAGGCAAGGCTATGGAGAACGTAGTTGCAGACATAATCTTTGAGGAGTTCTATAAAGCTCTGCCAGGTGGGCATTGAGAAGTTGCAAGGGAGTGCACATAGGAACTTTGTTGTGAGTTCATAAGAAGATAGAAACTCTAAGGAGTTCTGTATAACTCTGCCAGGAGGGCATTGAGTCAGTGTGTAGATAGGCATAGAAGGAACTCTTTGAGTTCAGAGACAGTAGAAGAATCCACTGAAGGATCTTCACATGGTTGCTGAACACCCTGTAGACTCAACAAGAGGTTGCTTGAGTAAAGGATAGCCAGGAGGGCATTTGAATTCTCTATTTGAAGGAGAAAGGGAAAAAGGATCGGGTTCTTTAAGAGGACTGAGTATCTGGAAAGCTCAGAAGAGATAGCGTTGTGTGTTGGAAGACTCTGCAGAAGAGCAGAAGTCGGGAACCTTTTGAAGGTTTTAGAGAAGGATAAAATCGGGAGAAGCAATGTTTTTATACGTGCAGGTGAGGACTCAAGTCGTGGAGCTCACAAAGGAAACAAAACAAAGGTCAAGGCCTTTGGACACTTGAAATTCTTCCAGGCTGGGAAGAAAGTGCCCAAGTTCGGGTGGAGCAACAACTACCGTCGGATCAGCCAAGAGAATCTGGACCATGGATTCGTGTCCAGAAGGCAGCGTAGGAAAGACACAGGGAAAAACAGGTCTGAGCTGTCAGATCTTGGTATAAAAAGATGACAGCCATTGGATCTGTCAAGAGATGCAGGAGGTTTAAACCCTCACGCATAGAGCAGTAGAAGAGAAGTCCCGAAAAGGTTGGAGATCGGGATATCAGTGTTCGGGAGTTCGAGAGTCCGGAGGATGAAAGTCTGGGCACTTGACATCAGAAGTCCCGAATAGGTGAGATTAGATCTCAACCATTCGTTTGGGAGTGGACACATGTCGCGAGATCTCCCATACCATGGATTCAGAGATCAGGGTTCAGAGAAGGAAGTTCTTGACTTCGCGAGTGGCGAAGTCGCGAGAATATCGGGACCATCCATTTGAGGAGGAAAGGTAGCAAAGATCTAGGGATCTTGTGAAATCAGAGGTCCACAAGGTGAGAACCCAAGATTTGGGTGATCCAAGTCATGAGTAGAGAGAGTGCGAGAAGAAAAGTTAATATCTCTTCTCGGGGGTTCGTGAAGGGAAGGTGCCAAGGTTGGATGCTTCAACTCACGAAGTGGTGAGTAGTGAGGGGTGCTAGTGATAAGCCTAGATAGCGGTCATGCACGGAGGGCATTTACATAAAGGAGATATACCAATTTCATGATCTCAGATATCGCAGGATTGAGAAGGAAGAGTCGGGATCCATGACTCATGAACTCGCGAGTTGCGAGTTGCGACAAGTGACCTTGGGTTTGGCCCTTGGTCATAGCACTGTGGTCGCTTGGGGAGATAGGAGCTTGCGCCTAGTGCTGTTCGCACAGGTGGAGTTTCTGAAGGACCTGTGGATCGAAATATGAGATTCCAGCAGGGAATCAAAAGAGTCGCTTCAGCTCAAAGGGGAATTTGAACAATCCTGTGAGTGGACTTCGGCCCGAGGGTCAGAAGGGGTCTGCGTCAAGTTTGGTATCAGATCTTGATTTTGTTTGTACATTGCAGACAGAGGGAGCAGGAAGAAGACAGAGTACTGAGGACTCTACAGAGGATTGTTTACAGGTAGGCAACGGTCCATAGACAGTCAGGAGGACTGTGGAAGAGGCTGGAAACACTCAAGGTTTTAGAGTGACAGCAGTATATTTGCCAGTAGGGAAAATAGACAGTGAGATGGATTAAAGACAGTGTAAGCTGTTAAAATGGTGGTTGAGGCCTACTAAAAACCTCAAAAGACTAGAGAAAAGGGTTCAGATATGTAAAATAGAGACTGGGAGAAGTCTCAGCAGTAAGGATGAATTGGGATCAACAAAAGAGCTCAAGCACTGTGAGGAGGGCAGATAAGAAATTCCTAATTGCCAGGTGGGAAAAGGGTTGAGATCACTACGGGATCTCACAGAATGTCATAAGGACAACCAGGGAATTTCACATTGCTAGGTGGGCAATGGATCAATATCACTGTGGGATCTCATAGACTTCCAGGAGGGCAGCGTAAAGTTTCCAATTTTCCAGGTGGGCAAGGGAACAAAGATGGGATTAGTTGATTCCATAGACTGCTAGGAGGGTAGTAGGAAAATCCTATATTGCCAGGTGGGTAGGGATGAGTAGATGAGACTATATGAGGGTCTCATAAACTCAGAGGTGAGTTTGAATCAGCCTGAGGAATTGACAGAATAGGAAGATCAAAGAAATCTTCTGATGATTGGGGGAATTGAAATATTCCTACCATTTTCCTAAGGGGAGGCAGAAATCTGTGTTGCAGATGCAGCAACAGCAGAAGCAGGGCAACTAGCTAAGACTGTCAACGAAGAATTGGAGCAGGTATTTGAGATTTCCCAAGTAGAAGAAGAAGAAAAGAATGAGCATTCTGAGGAGTGGCGCAATGATTTCATCCAGGAAGCTAAAAAGAAGGAAGCTGCATCACTGAAGCTGATAGTAGAAGAAGAAAAAGAGAAGGTAGATAGATTGCTCACTCCATGGGAGATGGAGCTGGAGATGTTGGAGGATTGGCTAAACAATCCAGAGCTAACAGGAGAATTGGAAGAAGTTGAGTTGTCAGAGAAGGTGACTGAACATCAGGTCATTCAAGAGAAGACTGCAAAGATGAAGTTTGCAGTAGGGTGGAAAGTTGAGGCCAAAAAAGAATATGAGGATAGCATGGGAGATCATAGTGATCTACCGAATTGCAAAAAATTTTTGCAACTCGGGAGACAGCAAGAGCAGAGCCAACCACTGGAGCAGTTGGACGAAGTGATTGAGTAGATCAGAGAGTTGATGATCAGGTCAGCATAAAATTTCAGCAAGGAGAAGATGAGAAGAAGGAAAGCAACAACGACAGTAGCGCAGAAGCAACAAAAACAACAGGGAAATGGAGCAGATGAATAGCTCCAGAAATTTGTTTGGGATCCAGGAGGATTTCAACAGCTGAGATGGGAAGCTCATGAGTAGGAGCTCATGAATTTTGCAGCTGAGGATTATGATGCAGGAGCATCTCTCCACGTTAGCCATCCAGCCAACCATCCATGTCACCACGTGCATTCAAAGATGAAGGGAGGCACAACCCTCGTCTTCAATTTTGATTTGAATGTAAATTAAATGTTTTAAGTTGGTGAGACGTGAAGACGTTCCTTTGTGCAGGCTGTAGGTAGATAGGCCTTTAATTCTTTGAAGGCTAAGATCTAGATCTGATTTGTGGACTAGACAACCCATTCAATGCTATTGAATAGGGTAGGTGAGATTGGAGGGAAGAGATCGAAGATCCCCCTCATGTAAAATATCTTTCAGTTGTAAGAGTTGTAATTGTATCTTAGAGTGTGTAAGGTAGAATCTGTGAGTAGAGAGTAGAAGACAAGGAGTCAAAACTCTGTTGAAGTTCGTACTCAGAAACACCCTTGTAAATAGGCATTTTCTATTTAATACAAACAACAGTTTTTCTTGCATATTTCCTATGTTGAATGAATGTCTGTGAGTGTTATTTATACTCTATAGATGTATGTTAGGTATGCATTTGTAGGGTTTGTTTGATTTTCAGGCTTGAGAGGTTCTTTGTGGTTTCATGCTAGGAGGGAGTGACAGAGTACTACGGTCTCTAGATACCAGTGCATAGATGCACTTCTGAACTCTGTGGAGTTAGACAAAGATGTGCTAGGAGGGAATAGTAGCTGAAATCAACAATTCAGAGGAAGACCTTTGAGGTTGCTGAACACCTCAGGAGGCAAGGCTGTGGAGAACACTGTTGCAGACAAAGTATTTGAGGATTTCTATAAAGCTCTGCCAGATGGGCATTGAGCAGGTGCAAGGGAGTGCACAGAGGAACTCTGCTGTGAGTTCATAAGAAGACAGAAGCTCTAAGGAGTTATGTATAACTCTACCAGGAGGGCATTGAGTCAATGTGTAGATAGGCATAGAAGAAAATTTTTGAGTTCAGAGACAGGAGAAGAATGTGCTAAACACCCTGTAGACTCAGCAAGAGGTTGCTTGAGTAAAGGATAGCTAGGAGGGCATCTGAATTCTCTATCTAAAGGAGAAAGGGAAAAAGGACCAGGTTCCTTAAGAGGACTAAGTATATGAAAAGCTCAGAAGAGATAACGATGTGTGTGCGGAGACTTTGCAGAAGAGCATAAGTCAGGAACCTTTTGAAGGTTTCAGAGAAGGATAAACTCGGGAGAAGCAACATTTTTATACGCATAGGCGAGGACTCAAGTCATGGAGGTTGCAGAGGAAACAGAACAAAGGTCGAGGCCTTTGGACACTTGAAATTCTTCCAAGGCTGGGAAGAAAGTGCCCAAGTTTGGGAGGAGAAAAAACTACTGTCAGATCAGCCAAGAGAATCTGGACCGTGGATTCGTGTCCAAGAGGCAGCATAGGAAAGGTGCAGGGGAAGACAGGTCTGAGCCGTCAGATCTTGGTCTAAATAGCCAATAGCCATTGGATCTCTCGAGAGCTGCACAAGGTTTAAACCCTCACGCATAGAGCAGCAGAAGCGAAGTATTGAAAAGGTTGGAGATCGGGATATCGACGTTCGGGAGTCCAGAGGATGAAATTATGGGCACTCGACATCAGAATTCCTGAAGAGGAAAGATTAGATATGAACCATTTGTCTAGGAGTGGACACATGTCACAAGATCACCCATATCGGGGATTCAAACATCAAGTTTCAAAGAAGGAAGTCCTTGACTTCGCGAGTGGCAAAGTTGTGAGAATATTGGGACCGTCCATTTGAGGAGGATAGATGGCAGAGATCTAGGGATCTCGTGAACTCAGAGTTTTGTAAGGTGAGAACCCAGGATTTGGGTGCTCCAAGTCATGAGTAGAGAGAGCACGAGAAGAAAAGTTAATATTGCTTCTCGGGGGTTCGTGAAGGGAGGGTGCCAAGGTTGGACGCTTCAACTCGCGAAGTGGCGAGTAGCGAGGGGTGCTAGTGATAAGCCTAGCCGACGGTCATGCGCAGAGGGCACTGACATAAAGGAGCTATACCCATTTCGTGATCTTGGATATCATGGGATTGAGAAGGAAGAGTTGGGAGCCACGACTCACGAAATCGCAAGTTGCGAGTTGCAACAAGTGACCTTGGGTTTGGCCCTTGGTCATAGCGCTGTGGTCGCTTGGGGAGATAGAAGCTTGCTCCTAGTGTTGTTCGCACAGGTGGAGTTTCTGAAGGACCTGTGGATCGAAATTTGAGATTCCAGCAGGGAATCAAAAGAGCCACTTCAGCTCAAAGGGGAATTTGAACGATCCTATGAGTGGACTTCGGCCCAAGGGTTAGAAGGGGTCTGCATCATTTGTCCAAAATCTCTTTACTGGATTTACAATGTACATATTTGATATATACCGATTCACCAAGACCATTCAAAAGTGCATTTGTGGATTTGGAATTATTTTGACTGAGTTTCATTGCTTTTTCACTTGGGGGTAGAACTGTTGGTTCTTTGTATCCATCTACTACTGATTGCCAAATTTCAAATCCCTGTGCTTGTATATATGTTTTCATCCTTTTACTCCATAATGCATACTTTTGTCCATCAAATGATGGTATTCTATTTTTATACATGTTGTTGCTCTCCATGATCTACCTTTCAGTGGTTAAACTAATTTCTGAAGGAACCCGCTCTGATACCAATTGTTGGATTACTGAGGGGGGGTGGGGGTGAATCAATAATAGAGAAATTTAATCATTTTTAACCATAAAATGCAAGTGTTATATCAATGTAGCATTATCATCCAATAGTTGCAGAGTAAATAAACAATGAACAAATGAGAAATCATACACATACATAATACACCAATTTTTTTACGTGGAAACCCAAAGTGGGAGAAAACCACAGAATGATTTTTCTTGTATGTCTTTAAGAATTACATTCATTGGAAACACCAACTTCCTTTGTTTTCCAGCTGCAACTAGAAGGAGGCTCCAACCCCCTAGTTTCTCAGGCTACAACCTGAAGGAAGATCCAACTCCCCAATTCTCTGGCTACAACCAAAAGGAGGCTACAACCCCTTATGTTATCCTGATACAACTAGAAGGTGGCTAGAACCACCTGTCCTTGCCCCATCCAACCACCCTTAAATATAAGTATAATGATGGAACCACTGTCACATTATCAATGTGAGATATACCACTGTAAAATTGTACCAACCTATACCAATGACTTGTAGCCAACTTGTACTACTACCCTGCAATCAACCTGTACCTGAGATGAGCATGTATCAAACAAATACAATAGATACACAGCCTGTAGTTTTTCAACATGCATATGTACGTTCCCTATCTATAAAACAACCTATGTATGTATGTGACCTATCTATTATGCAGCCTGTGTATGCCTTTTGAAACTAGGGTTTTATTTCTTCTAAGAACTTCTGACCCTCTATAACTTATTTCACATAGATCTGCAACCTGTCACTATATCTAGACTGTAAATGTACACTATGCATGCACCCTCATACATAACCTTTACTCAAAGACTCTATATCTCTCTCTATTCATGTGCCAAACAAGTGTGTGTAATCATACAACAATATAATAACCCTCACATGATCTAGACATCAAACCCTTTCTGATATTCATCCTCTCAATGCATCAACCACTTCATAAATACAATCTCTCAACAATGTATCACAAAACAATTTATCCATATGCCAAGAAATACAAGATGTACCTCAACTCTAACAACAAGTATCAATGATAAATATTGATTTTACCAGCATTGTATTTCTGTAGATCTGACTTATACAGAAGAACCCATGCAACCACTAATCTCTCGAGGGAGAATCCTCAAATATCCATAACCATTTCTCATGCATACATCAAAATCCAAATACTCATAGAAATAAGACATACCTTTTGAACCAATGGATAGATCTGATGTACCTGATCACTGTAGACCTTCCTGGGAACTTGCTCTCAGAATCTAGAGACTTGGCATCTTCATATTCTCAAGTTTCCATGGATTTACTCTCATGTACGCACCCTAATATACTGCCAGCCCATGTATGTATGCACCCTATTGCATTGTTAGCCCACATACACCTCAAAACTTAGGGTTTTTTAGTATTCGCTGTAATTCCAAAACTTTCTCCGTCAACCCTTAGTGCCACCTCAGACTTTCGCAACTTCATATGTATCAATGAGTACTTGCAATAAGATTTACACAACAATAGATATTCAATATTCTCAAGTGTGTTTAAATGAGAGAGCCTTTCCTCTTATATATTCTTTCATGTAGCTTCCTCAAGGGGTTACCTTTTAACCATCTTAACCCACTTTCCTTATTTTAGGGTTAACCCATGTCTAACCACTTGTCCACTTAACTTAACCACTTTCCATAATTAGTAAGTTCTCCCTTAAATTTATTATTGAAATAATTTCTTTTGCATCCACTTTGACTTATAGTACACTCATCACTTCACTTTGTTATTTAATTAATTTCTTCTTTGCAACCACTTTGACTACTTTGACATTTTGGGGCTTCTAGATGACTCATGAGGGTTTTCCAACTTCACATGGCCATAAATCTATAACCGTGAGGATTTATGTGATGTTCCACATACCACCAGAAATGGCATGACATGTACTATCTATATAGAATAGTCTTACCTGAAAATATATTGAAACTCATACCATTATTCATCAAACAAACTTGGGTCCATTACCCAAACCTTTTTTCTACCGGAATTTGCTACCAGACTTTCTTCAAGGGTTGACATCAATGACAACCAACCCAAATAATCAACATGAAAG
>SNQJ01S0056651.1:19922-42200 GCA_010110895.2 Picea sitchensis | reverse complement strand
ACATGAAAGTATAAATAAGAGTGTTACAAGGAAAATCTCTCTATGGATAGGTTAAACCACAATAGATGGAAATGACTGCAGAAATCAAATCTCTTCTCAAGTATGTTATATAAACAAATATGCTAGCAAGACAAGATAAAGGGCCTACCTTGTCCAGACGTTCGATTAAGTCCACCACTGAGCACTTGAACCAAAGCAATATACCTTAAAATAGTCCCCAACAACCAAGAAAAGCAAGCATATGGTGATATTATATAATGTTAGCACATTCAATAGCATAATCCATTAATAAACATATCAAATACGCCCATGGAATAATAATTCAATATATTTGCAAGATATCAATTGGACAGGAAAAGAGTATTTCTATTAATAAATGATCAACAGAAGTGAAAATGTTACATACTTCCATGTCATCACGGTTCGGAACCGAGAAACTAAGTTCTTTCTAGCTGGGCCTCCACCACTTCAATCCTCCAGCAAAGGCAAGATCATAATAGAGAAACAATGAGGCTCTCAATCAATAAGGAAAGAGCTTGGGGGATGAACATTGTGTTTAGACTTAAAGGACAAAGGGATGTAGAATCAATATGAAGTAAATAATTTTTCCAGGGTAACTTTTCTCTCAAAGTTGAATTCTTTCTCTCCTCTTTCCATAGCTCAGAATTGGCCCATTTATAGCCTTCAAAATGGAACTGAAGGGCTGACTCAAAATGTTTTTGGTATATGGAAGGCTAAGGATCATAGATCTCCTGTCGTGACATGAAAACCCGACATTAATTTTCAATTTTCTGGCACAAGTCCCGATGTACGTGGGTTATAGTTGATAATCCTGCGTATACGCATGTTGTAAAGTGTGTAAGATGCATACATGTGGAAAAATGTTTATTTTAGCTATGGATCTTACAAATAGGGATGATAAGTCTACATGGGGAAATGGAAAAAGGCCTTCTGTGCAAGATTACATAGGGTGAGGAAAATCTTGCTATAACAAATGTCCCCTAATGTGTGAGGTCAAAGGAGTATCTGCGATGGCTAAAATACATTATAAACAACCCATAAGTGGAGTGGTAGGGAACCAGTTGGATGAACTAGTTTCTCATTACATTCTGCATTGATTTTGCATACATGACTGCCAATAAAATTACACTGCAGATCCATGTGAAAATATACCAAACAAGTGTCCATGGCCATGAATAGGCAAATAAAAATGTGTTTGCATGCCAATAGTTTTCATAGTCATGAGAAAGGCCTAGTAGAACCAGTCTCAAAACCAATCTGAAGATATCTGTATACAATGGAGTACAATTTGATCTCCCGTGATCATCGAATTCATATAGGTATTGGTCCAATGAAAAGGAAGTAACATCTCAGGAAATTTGTGGCCACATAGTGATGTCTTCAAGTCTTCTACACAATCTGCCAAGGGTGAAAGTATACATCATGTGAATAAAGGAGTTGAGGTCGAACACAATGAGACATCATTTGATTACTAGTCATTGATGTATATCGTTAACAAATGCAATACAACCTATCGATAATGAAAGTAGGTATCAAAGCACCGAGTACATTCTTACAAGTGTGAATAAAGGATTCTGTGTTGAACACTTGAAGAATCCATCAATCAGGAGACATTGATGTATTCCTAACTGTCGATGGTGAGAGAGCCTGCCACTAATGACTGCAAGCCTCAAGGTAATCATAAGACTCTAGGTCCCATTTCCATAATAAATGAGCTAAAGTCGATTGAAGGAGACCCACTAAAAGGAGAGAATTAACGCATATCTCATTAGTCAACATGAGGTATAAAGCATGAGCTTCATGATTTGGTGGAAAAAAGACGAAAAAATGTTCATGGACCAATGACCCTATGCATCTTTCACGTCTGCCAAGTGAAAGCAGTACATGAAAAAGACCCTTTGAATACCAGCCAGTGATGAAGAATGTTGAAAAAGGTGAGGAAACAACCAATAAGGCTAATGGAATCCAATACACTGCATGGATCCCAATGTGTGAATAGATTTCTTGTCTTCAAAGACAAGGGAAACCACCCAGTCAACAACCAATGATGAAGTGTTGACTTCTAGGTTCAAGGTTACCTACCAATCATGAAAGTAGGGCCAGGGTGCATGATAGGACTTGTTGGCCCTTGGTTATGAAAGGAAACAGAGAACAAGGAAGAAAAGGACAAAAAGTGAACTTCGTGGGAGACACAGTGACTGTCACTAGGTCGAAGTGAGCAAAAGAGCAGAAAAGATGGAGCGAAGTGTGGAAAATCAAGCCGTTGGAAGAGGAGATTGAGGATGATAGATCAGCAATAAGGATGGACCAAGGATGACTCAGAAAGTGGAAAAAGCCACCATTGGATGCTTTGGAGCACCGCACGAAAAGGAAGGAAAGACAGGATGACGAAGTCTAGAAAAAGTGGATCAAGTTGACCTAGGGTCTTAAACACCTAGGGTTTTGGTAATTAGGATTTTGACATCTAGGTTTCAACCTAAGGTTGTCAATGAGGTATTGTAATGTATAAATAAAGGTCAAGAGGACCTGGGTCAGGGGGGTATGATATTTTTATTGATTTATCTCTATTGTTGTGGTGAGAGGTCATTGTATTTTGAGAGAGAAGTGCTAAGGGTGAGAGCCTTCTGGTATTGTAAGATCTTCAGCTGGGTGTGAAGATCAGATCCTGTAGCTGGGTGCATAGGAAGGGGGAGAGAAAGAGAGGAGGAGAGAGAGGATTTGTTGGCCAAGAGTGCATATCAGAACTGTAAGCTTTATCTTAATATATCATAATCACAGTTATGTGGAAATAGCCCTAGAGAGAGGGTGAACCATGTATATCTTGTGTTGTGTGAGTGATTAATGCTTTGATCTTTGTCATTACTATACTGTTATTTGCATTATTTTGTTAGGTTTATATCTATAGTTGTGTAGAGTATATCTCGCTGATAAGTGATATATGAATACCGTGATTGTTGTTATACAAGATCCACTTGATATTCCCCTGGTTGTAGACATCTTTGTCCTGCAACCCCCTCATCGCTACTTCAGGTGAGACTGCATCTGCTTCGCAGGTGTTGCCGAAAGGGCCAATAGATAGAGCTTGTTGTTACGCTCCTAGAGTGAACCCTCGGTCTACCCCTGTGCCAAAAAATGGCTCAGTTGCTGGGAAAGTAATATTTTTAAGGGAATGTCAAGATGGTTCCCATTGAAGACAGAGATTCAAAAGTGGATAGAGGATCAAGAGAAGGACTTCATTGAAGCCTAGAACAAGAACCCTAAACTGAGTACTGAATATTGGCTACAAAGATACATCTTCACTGACATTCACGAGATTTTCTTTGGAGGAATCCATCAGGAGCTAGACGAGTTGTTGGCTAGGTTAGCTGACACACAGTTTGATATCAGATCTAGACCTCCTGTAGTTTGGACACCAACACTGATCCAGAAGGTCAAGAGAATTGAAAAAACTGTATCCATAGCAGTATATCATTGGTTTGATAGTACCATTGGAGGGTATATCACCGAGTTTGTTGTTGACATAACATAATCGTATATCCAAGCCGAGAGATACTTTTTCAAAGGACCCAAAAGAAAAATTTTGCACTTTCTGAATCTAAGAATCAAGATTCTCTTGCATGAAAACTACATCTTGAAGATGCAGTAGATTGGTCGGACCTGAAAATGCTAATGTTAAATATCTCAGACAGTGACAATGACACAGAAGCAGGACATATGCACAGTGGGAAAGTATTTCGAGGGGTTCACCTTGATAAATTGTTTAAGAAAAACTACAAAGAAGAGGGTTTCTACAGTGGAGAAGAGGTAGATTTAACTGACGAAGAGAATCCAAAGCCCACTAGAATAGAAGGGGAAGCTGAACAACTGCGCCAAAGAGAGCCAGAAAACTCAGGAACTGCACAGACTAATGAAGTAAGTAGCGTTAATCCTCATGTTTTCCCAACAATACTTAGAAGTTAGAATAGTCAGAACCACCAGAATATTCAAAGTACTGGTACTAGTAGCTCAACATCTACTCAGACAAGAAGCGTCGTCAGCTCTATGGCAGATGAAATGAGACTCCCTATCTTTAGAGGAGATGGATATGAAGATCCATATCAGCATTGGTTTCTGTGTGAAGTCGTATGGAATATTAAAAGTATCATCGATGAAGCCATCAAGAGAACCCAGTTCAGCACTACGCTAAGGGACCACACACTGAGATGGTACATGAAACTTGTCGAAGGACTGGCATAGCCTAAGCCCATGAATGAGATCAAGAATGCCCTGATTGCAGAGTTTAAGAAACCTAAGTCAGAGTCACAATGTATTACAGAACTAAAAGAGATTAAACAAAGGGTAGAAGAACCTATTTGGGAGTTCGACGAGAGATTCAAGACCATGATAGGCCGATTAACTTTTCAGATCCTCGATGAAAAAAACAAAGAATGGTTCATCATTGCATTGTTACCACACATAAGTGCCCCTCTGATGCAGCAGAAGGTTGCATCATAGGCAGAAGCTTTGGATATCTCCATGAAGCTTGAATCAACACTGATGGGAGAATATAGCTCAAGCATTAGCCAGATCATAAGCCAGCTAACTAGTTTGTCTTTACAGGTAGAGGATATGATGAAAGATAACAGAAAAGAAAAAAGGGAATATATCGGGTGTGTAAGATGCAGATATGAAGGCCATGATAAGGAATACTATCTGTTATTTCATGAGTACTTGGCCTCAGGGGCACCGAGCCCCTTGAAGCAGGTTAACCTACCCTGTTGCGATGTATGTAGAAATAGGCATCGCCCAGGTGAGTGCTACTGCATGCAGAAGTATGTTCAGACACCCAAAAACTTGTATTGTGCATTCTGTAAATTAGTGGGGCACGATGATCGAGATTGTAGAGCTTATGATGTCATGCATGAAAGGTCGAGAGACATATACAAGATTCAAGGTGAAGTACAACAAGAAGGAAACACTTCATAGTACAACTCTCCGGGGAGAGGACACTTCAATCCTTGTGGTGGATATAGAGGATGAGGAAGAGGAGGAGGTATGGGTCGAGGCCGAGGACAAATAATCTATTACAATTGCATGCAGACAGGACATTTAGCAAGGGATTGTCAGGATCCTTGCACAACCTATAGTTACTGTAACTCCTTCAAGCATGTCTTAGAGGAATGCCCTGTGCTTCTAGATAAGCTTTAGGAAAGAGGAGGACCTCAGTAGAACTCACAAGTAAAATTGATATATGTTTAACCTCATAGAGCAGACCCTAGAGTCATTGTTATCACTCAAGGAGGCGCTGCTACAGGAGAAGACATAGCCACCCAAGGAAAGACTGAAAACGACCACGGAGTCAGGAAAGCTATTGAAAAGACCCCAACGTTCGATGCTAAGAAGGAAAGAAAGATATTCGAGGAAGCAAGAAAAGAGTTCAAAAGAGGTCAAGGATATTCATCAAAGAGACAACCAAAAATCAAAGAATATGGCATGCCTCAGGCGTTTGATCTGTCTGCATCAGAAGGGAAAGAGTTAATCAAACTCATGGAATTTTTTTGCACTTGTGTTAAGTTGATTCAAGATAAAGGCGTTGTAAAAGAATTACAAAATTTAATCAAGCAGTGTGAGCTAGGAAAGATAGACCCCTTACTGAATAGGCCAGTGCACCAAATTGGAAAAAGGAGAAGGACAAATAAAGAATTACACTTGAATTCTTAGATAGGAGAGTATGAGATAGACTATGTGGTCCTCGACTTAGGGTTGGAGGTCAATGTCATGACGAAGCAAACTTGGGCACTGATGGGAAAACCCAAGATGATATATTCCCCTATCAAGCTTCACATGGCTAATAAGCAAGTTGTCAGCCCATTTGGATGATTAGAGCATGTCCCAGTGGACATCGATGGAGTAGGAACCTTTGCATATTTTGAGGTAATTGAAATTGTTGATGATAGTTGCCCTTACCCTGCATTATTAGGAATTGATTGGGCCTTCAAAAACTCTACTGTTTTTTATCTAAAGAAAATACGCATGACATTTGGGAGAGCTGGCCTTAGGGTCATTTCACCTTTAGATCCAGATGAGGGTCCACGATATACATAGCCTATCAGAGAAGAATACCACCGAATTGAACTGGAAAAAATCTACAAATTAACAACCAGACAACAGGATTATGTCAACCCTACAGCTAATGGGAATTTGAGATGGAGAAGTGACAACACATATTCATACAACTCAGAAGAAGTGTTGGAGAATTGGAAGAACCATATTTACGAAGTATCTACAAGAATATGTGCTAGGCTAACCATAGAAGTTCGCTGGATTGGCACAACAGTGAGTAATCTACCCACATTTGATGGGCTGAAACCCTTAGAGAACTTCTTATCAGAATTTGAGACAAGTGTACCAACACAACAGAGGTTGTTGGCAATGGATGAGGCCATGAAATGCACACCAACAAGATGGTGGGGGACACATAAAATCAATATTACAGACTGGACACAATGCCGAAATTTGATGACAGCATGGTTCTCAGTACAAGAAGTAAGATGCAAAGTGAGGTACACAGGTCGAAGTTTCCCAAAGGACCATATATGCAGCTGCGAAGAGGCCTAGAGTGACGTTCCTAGAGAACAATGGGTACACAGATTCATCAATACACTGGATACAACCCTGATTAACTGGTACCTTCAAGCAGAGCTGCGTCTCATCACTTTAGAATGGGAAGGTATGATCCAGAATTTTATAACCACATTTTTGTTTGAAAGTGAATTTCCTTCAGTAGATAAAGAACTACAGATGCTGAGACATAAAGTATTTAAGGAGGCATATAGCCTCCCTTTGGAGAAATAAGAGGATGAATGGACTGTGCCCCTTCAAAAACTGCAGATCTTCTACAACATTAATGGCGACAAAGATGATGATCCAAGGAAGTTGAATATCGCAGAAACAGAAGGCCAGAGAGATGTGGAAGGACCAGTTGTTGAACTGCCATTCATTGGATAGCCAATAAAGATAAATAAAGTCATTATTGGGATAGAGGAGACACCAAATCTTGCCAATGTCGAATATTATTGGGACGTTGCTACCATTGACAAAATCACAGAATTATTGCATGAGTATCAGGACTTGTTCTCGACCAATTTCACTAATATGAAGGGTATCAAAGGAACTATGGGAGAGATGAGAATACCTTTGAAATGAGATGTGAATCCAGTCAAGAAAATACCCTACATATTGAACCCAAAATAGAAGGAAAAAGTGAATATTGAGCTCGACAGAATGCTGGAAGCAGGGATTATTGAACTTGTCGAAGAGTCTGAGTGGATTAGCCCCATGGTAGTGCAAGATAAGAAGATAGGTGATATTAGGATTTGCGTATATCTCAGGAAGTTAAATGATGCTTTTCTGCATGATCCTTTCCCTACACCATTCGCAGATGAAGAGTTGGACAATGTGGGAGGACAAGAAGTATATTCTTTTAAAGATGGGTTTTCAGGATACCATCAGATCCGTATCGCCAAGGAAGACCATCATAAGACTATGTTTGCCACAGAGTGGGGATCTTACCAATATACAGTAATTCCATTTGGATTGAATAATTCCCCAACCATCTTTTCCAGGGTGGTGGTTGAAGCATTCAAAGAATTTTTTCATAAGTTTTTAGAAGCATACTTTGATGTCTAGACTGTTTTTAGTTTGTTGAAAAATCATATTGAATATCTAAGGCTAATGCTGGATAAATGCAGGTAGTGTCAAATTGCTTTGAATTTGAAGAAGTGCATCTTCTTCTCACCATTTGGAGTAATATTAGGTCATATTGTATGCAAGCAAGGATTGTTGGTGGATCCATCCAAGATTGCAATTATAGTTGATTTTCCACCACCTACTTCAGTCAAACAACTGCACACTGTGCTAGGACATATTGGCTATTACAGAAAATTTATCAAAGGATATGCTCAGATTACTGCACCAATGGAGAAGTTATTAAATAAATACTATCATTTTGGTTGGAAAGAAGAATGCTAGTAGAGCTTCGACACACTAAAACAAAAGATGGTGATTGTGTCTATTCTAGTCTTCCCAGACTGGAGCAAGGAATTTCATGTGCATGTTGATGCGTCTTCCATTGCATTAGGAGCAGTACTGGCACAATCTGTAGAAGGAGACATTGATCATCCATTAGCATTTTTCAGAAGGAATTTGCCCACAGCTGAAGTTAATTACACCACTACAGAGAAAGAGGGACTAGCCATGGTGTATGCATTGCAAAAATTCCACCACTACTTGTTGGGAGGACACTTTAAAATGTTTACTAATCACTCTACATTGAAGTACCTAGTCAACAAGCCACTGTTGGGGGGGAGAATTTGTAGATGGCTTCTGTTGTTTCAAGAATATGATTTTGAGATCATATTTAAGGCAGGAAAAATGACAAAGGGCCCAGACCACCTGTTGAGGTTGGAACATGGCGAAGAACCTAGCAGTCTGGAGGATAAATTATCGGATGCAAAACTTCTCACCATTAAAAATATTGATGACCACTTCATAGACATAGTCCATTTCCTGTTAGCAGGAATGACTCCGAGTAGGTATACAATCTCCCAGAAAAAACAGCTAGTGGTGTGCGCTGCAAATTTTTCACTGATAGTTGATCAACTATATAAAATGGGACCTAATGAGATACTAAGAAGATGCATTATGGAAACAGAGCACCCGATGATCCTCATAGAATCTCATGAAGGCATCACAGGAGGACATTACGCAGGGAAAGAAACTTCACAGAAGATTCTGTGAGCTGGCCTTTGGTAGCCTACATTACACAGAGATGCTATAGAATATACCAGAGCATGCGATGTATGCAAGTGAGTTGGAAAACCATCCTGAAGATATGAGATACCATTAGAATATGACCCTACAAGCATTTGAAAAATGGGCCATTGACTTCATGGGACCTATAAACCCACCTGGAAAGTGCACAAGAGCAAGGTATATTATCACTGCAACAGAATACCTGACTAGATGGGCCGAAGCAAGAGTATCCAAGGACTGTAGTGCAACTACAGTTGTGCATTTTATATTTGATGACATAAGGAGGAGCTGGGTGTGAAGATCAAACCCCTTTCAAGTTGGTTTATGGTCTTGAAGTTGTTGTCCCAATGGAGTACTTGGTACCGATCTTAAGAATTGTTGCATTTACAGACATGGATGATACTGGCGTTGTTCATGAGAGGCTAGCACAGTTATTCTAGCTAGAAGAAAATAGATTCATTGCAGGCTTCCATCAACAAGTTTAGAAGGAATGAGAAAAGGCCTACCACAACGGGCACATCAAGAAGAAGATATTCAGGCAAGGTGATTTAGTACTGGTATATGACAGTAATTTTATCAAACACCCGAGGAAGTTCAGAATGCATTGGCCTGGACCATATGAGATCGCCTATATCACAGAAGGAGGAGCTACACAACTGAAGATGTTGAATGGAGAATGGAAAGAAGAATTTGTGAATGGGAGTCGGTTGAAGTTGTACTATGACAACCAGTTGCCTCACAGCTCTAAGTAAAGACATGAGGAAAAGGGTTCGAGTACCAGGTGCAGTTGAAACTAGGTATAGAACATAGAATAGACAGTCTGCACAAGGATGAGAAGGAGGCATAAAGAAAAAAGAAAAGGCTGCACTGCACAGTCCAAAGTCGAAGTAAAATGAAATGATCAGATCTGAAGTGCCTCGGGACGAGTCACAAGTGAGTGTTGGGGGCCTATTGGCCCTTGGTTATGAAAGGAAATGAAGAACAAGGAAGAAAAGGAAAAAAAGTGAACTTTGTGGGAGACACAGTGACTCTCACTGGGTCAAAGTGAGCAAAAGAGAAGAAAATATGGAGTGAAGTGCGGAAAAGAAAGTCGTTGGAAGAGGATATTGAGGATGATAGATCATTAAGGAAGATAGATCGAGGATGACTCAAGAAGTGGAAAAAGTCACCATTGGATGCTTTGGAGCACCGCATGAGAAGGAAGGAAAGATAGGTTGACGAAGTCCGGAAAAAGTGGATCAAGTTGACCTAGGGTCTTAGACACCTAGGGTTTTGGTAATTAGGGGTTTGACACCTAGGTTTTGGCCTAAGGCTGTTGGTGAGGTATTGTAATGTATAAATAAAGGTAAAGAGGCCCTGGGTCGGGGGGGTATAATATTGTTTTTGATTTAGCTCTATTTTTGTGGTGAGAGGTCATTGTATTGTGAGAGAGAAGTGTTGAGGGTGAGAGCCTTCTGGTATTGTAAGATCTTCAGCTGGGTGTGAAGATCAGATCCTGCAGCTAAGTGTGCAGGAAAGGGGAGAGAAAGAGAGAAGGAGAGAGAGTATCTGCTAGCCAAGAGCGCAAATCAAAATTGTAAGATTTATCTTAATATATCATAAGCACAGTTCTGTGGACATAGCCCTAGAGAGAGGGTGAACCACGTATATCTTGTGTTGTGTGAGTGATTAATTCTTTGATATATGTCATTATTATACTGTTATTTCCGTTACTATGTTAGGTCAAGATCTATAACTGCGTAGAGTAGATCTCGTTGATAAGTGATATATGAATACCGTGATTATTTTTATACAAGATCCACTTGATATTCCCCTGGTTGTATACATCTTTGTCCTGCAACCCCCTCATTGTTGCTTCGAGTGAGACTGCATATGCTTCGCAGATGTTTCCAAAAGGGCTAGTAGCTAGGGCTTGTTGGTGCGCTCCTGGACTGAACCCTGGGTCTGCCCCTGTGCCAACATGACTACAATATCATGTGATTCTGACACACACTGAGGGGATGGCCGACATGCAAAGTCAATAGTTCTGAGAAGTGGTCGACACAGGTTGATAGACTTCCTTTGAACAAGAGCATGAGACATATGGAGGACTCCAGTAGCATAGACCCAATGATGAAACCATAAGATGCAGGAGACATCAATGAAATTATCTATATGGACTAGAAGAGTAATCAGTCGATAGAGAATACTATGTAACGAGCTCAACTTCCTAAGGCCATGTCAATCCCAAAATTATGATGATAAATGGACTCAATCACTGTGTTCTCTATTCAAAGGCGACACAACTAATGCCAACATAAGATAATACTTCCTTCCCGCCCATCTTTTTTTGTTTTTTCATAGACAAATGAATGCTATGATATAGAGGAGGAAATGAGTGTCGCAAGTAAGAAAAACTAGTTCAAGAAGTGGAACATACCTATGCTCAATGAAGGGAAATGCATGCGGGAGATGGACACTCGGGGGAAGGTTCCCTCATGGGTATAGGGTATCAAATTGTGAAGGATATAAACAAGGCTCTGCTTGGTTGAGGATGCAAAACTACTGAGGCAAACAGTTTATAATACAAAGTGATAACTGGCTATAGGATAAATACTAAAAACAAGGGCATGAGATGCAATCACAACTTAATGCCAAAAAATGTCATTTTTTATGTCTTTTAGTCTACTTGTTGTGAAAAAGGGATAAACTTGTGCCAAATAGACATCTTTTCAAATCCAATTTTACGAGTGTGAAAGAGACAAGTTCACTCATAAATATTTTCACATTTTGTTAACGAGTCGGAAAAGAGCTTAACTAAGACTCATGACCTTTCAAGTCCAATTTAACGAGTGTGAAAGGGACAAATCACTAGGAAATATTTTTCCTTTTTGAAGACGAGTTGGAAAAGAGCTTAAATTAAACTTGTTTGGGAGTCCTCGAGGTAAAAGGAAACATGTTTATGAGTGAGAAATGAGGCTCAACATAAAGTTATGTATCAACTATGAGGGACTCTCGATCCTATGGAAAAACTCTCTGCAAGGGCACCAAGGAAAAAAGGAGATCTAACTAGGGCACCCATGTTTTGGTAAGTCTCTACCACTTGATAATGACATGACTTATAGCATATGGAAGGTTTTGTGTCGCAACAAGTGGGTTTGTACCTAAGGCATTAAAATTACAGTTATAGGATAATGCGAAAATGCATGATGTAATGGATACCTATCCTATATGTTGGGTAGTGAACATACTTGCTCGTGGTGATGAACGACCAACTTAACATTGAAATCCACAAGAATCCTTGGTAAAAACTACAAAAACCAACTCAATCCACCCTTGTATTAGTCCATTAGGTGAAAAAATGGCTTAAAACTATAGAAAGTGGGTAAAAATTGTTTATAAATAGTAATAAATCAAAAATTACTATACCATTTTGGCATTTTACCCAAATAGTGCAAATTGGACCAAAATACCTCCGAGATTCAAATGATGATTGTAGGAGAGTCAAGAAATGAAATCAAAAACCATCTAGACCAAGTAAATCTTATTCCCTTCCTCTTCATTTCCAGTGGATTAAATTTTTAAATTAGGTTCCAAATTTTTAGTATTTTTGGGTGCAAAATGTAAAATTCGGTGTATGCAAGTTGTCTTCAATCGGGTAGCATATACGATGGGTTATATGCACCTATGAAGACTACAGGGCGCGTATAGCCAACCCTATACGTGACTGTAAGTGAGGAATCTCGTGTACATGCATGCAAACAATGAATTTTAAGGATACTAATTCAAATTTTGATTTGTCATTTGTAGGATGGTTCTTGAATGGAGNGTTGCTATGGATCAAGATCCGGGGCCCCAAATGGCCTTAAAGAGATGCGGCTTACATAAATTTTGGGTGCTCAAAGGAATGAGAGCCAAGGTGAAGTTGCTCGAGATGATTGTGGGTTACAAGGACCCCGAGAGTGAAAGATTCAATCTCGATGGGAAACCATTGAGAATTGAAGTAGAGGACATTTACTTTTTGACTGGATTATCACCTCAGGAAGAGGTTGTAATCCTCAAATCATGGGGAGCGGGGAGCGGAATGAAAATAGAGGAGTACATTGATGCCCACTCTATAGAAGGGACTCCTAAGGTAGGGAGTCAACTCCCTATCGGGGCGATAAACAACCTCAGCCTAAAGATTATCGTTCATGTATTGACCAGGATCACAGGTTCAGCCTCGTTGCATGAGGAATTTAGGTCGCTCATGTTCTATGTAGTGTAGTGTATGAGACCCATAGTATATGACTGGTTTACGTCACTAGAGCCAATTGACAGAGTGCAAACAGGGGAGTAAGAGGAATTTTGGGTTTGCCTCTATCCTATGCAGTTTCTTTTTCGAGTGAGTTCCAGGCTTGGGACCTCGAGTCAATATTCTTCCCAGAGGACCTCGCAATCTAGCCATGGCATGATCAACCGAGGTAATGAGGCGACAAGGGGGAGGTAGGGTGATAACACCCTACAACGAGGACTTCTTCTACTGCTGGTAGTGACAGGTCATTTCCCTAGATGACTATCCCTATGAGGGAATAGAATTCAGAGGAGATCTGGACATGCCACTCCCACCATGGACGTCCTACGATGACATAGGTATGTTGAAATGTTTTTAAATATTTCATTTTTTTTGTATTTTTTCATACTAGAACAAAAATATTTTTGGATAGTGCTTGAGTACTAACTAGACACTTGTGTAACGCAGACGTGGGTCCGCGATGGTCGAAAGGTTTTTATCGACATCGATGGAGGAACTTGGGAAATGAGGTGGTGGGAGGAGAAGCTGAGAGATTCCTACAAAATGTGCAGGGCAACCTGTCTCGTTTGACTCAGCAGATTCCCATGGTTCAGGTAGAGGATCTGCCTGAAGTCATTCAGTGACAGGTGGTTGGTGTACCGAGATCTTGGGTACGACTCTTTCAGCGTCTCGCAAACATCATAATTTGTTACCATGACACACATCTAGAGCCATAGGTGTAGATGTTGTGGATATTGTAGTACCGATAGTATATGTGTATTGAGGGTATTAGCCCCAATTTTGTACTATAAACACCATATTTTTGAAATATATATAAAAATATATCTTCGGCTTTACTTATATTTTACAATGTGTACATTAATGAGATGGTTTTATTTGTTTTAGTTATGTGACAAATGCCAATCTAAAATGAAATTAGCATAAGCGTCGGATACATGATTAGAAATCCTAGGAATGTGATAATATGTAATAAAATCAAATTGTCATTCTAAAAGACGTAACCGTAGGAATCGTCGGAGTAAAGTAGGATCACACATTCAATAACTATCGTTCAACTAACATACTACTAACTAGGAATCCAGGCGAACCTATAACGAGTGAATACCATGTGAGATAGCATCACGTAAAATTTCTATAACGACACTATATTCAACCACATTATTTGTGGATGGACCTAGGCATATGCCACCTAAAGACACCAATAGACCCTTGGGTAAGTAAACCACCCAAGAAGTGGAAGCCAACTTCTATGTATGAATACTGGCTCCATATTGTTAGTATCCTATAATGATAGGAGACCTAATCATCCAGATATGATTGGCGGGTGTCATAATGAAGTTCATGGCTCGCTGCTCTTGCTGTCTATTTGACATAAATTTTTTCAAGTTATGTTCAGTAGGGAAACAACATGGATCATTAGACAAATGATTTTTTTTGAGTTAGAGGTTTTTAAGAGGAGCTTTAGACCTACCTTTTCCAAAGAAAGTGATGAGTCTATTTTTTTTATTAGAAAAACTCTAAATTTTCACTTGCGACAGCTAAGGGCATTTTTCTCAAAGTATTCCAAGCTGCCGAAAGTTGTCTCTTTCGATAGCTAAAACGATATGTGTGAGGTGTTTTAAGCTGTCGAAATCATAGAGGTGGTTAACAGTCAAACTGTGCCATAGGATTCTCAAACCACCATCGGTACACAACATCATCATCCCAAATGCTACCGAAATAAACTGAAATCAAATCATATCATGATCTGGGCAAGTGATTGTTATCTGTTATGATTATTTAATAACCCTAATCTAGTAGATCTGATCCCCTTAATCTCACATCATTTGTCTTTACCTTATCCATCACGTGGTTTTTTCATCTTGATTGAATGGCACAATCATCATTGTGATGGGATTTTCATTCTTTATCAAGGGTTTTTCATTCAAATCTTTTTTCTCCATATCACTCTTTTTCCCTCGCCTGAACCTCAATTCATTCCCTATCATTGCCACTACATCTTCCCATGTCCTATTTTGTTGTAGTGCAGGTATTGACAATTTTTATTGCAAATGAAGAAGGGAGGAAATTTCTTCAGGAAGGAGCTCAGTGGCATAACTTATCTGGAATCTCACCCTGATATTTGCCAGATTTTCAGAGACATTAGTTGTTATAGGTTCTGTGAAAAACTCCAAGGATTTCATCAAGGCGTGGCTAAATCATTCCCATTGACCTTTGATGGAACCAAATCCAAAGTTGGAACAATTGAAGTATAGGTTGATGAAGCTGTTGTTGCAGCGGTGACAGAGATGCCAAGGACTAGTGAAAGATGGTTCAAGTCTACCACTATCAAAGATATTGAGTTCAGGTCTTATCTCAAACCTGAACACAAATGTATCACTTTGAAAAAGGATATCCCTAGATCCTACTTGGAAGAGAAGTGGCAACATTTCCTCAAATCCATCTAGGTATACATAACGTGTGAAGGCAGATATAGTAGAGTAATGTTCTACCATTTCAAGATTATGAATCATTTCACAGGTAGGTGTCCTCTGAATCTTCCCTTCTACCTTCACAAAAGTCTAATAAAGATGACACACCAGGTCCAAGCCATACCTATCAAGGTGCAGAGTAGACTCTCCCATCACAGTCTTATCAAACTCATAGTGTTTCAAGAATTACAGAAGAGGGATAGGAGTTGGGAGTATCTTCTTTTTTGGGGTGAATTTGAACCAAAACCCCAGCCTAAGGACCAGAAGAAGACTTCACTCATTAATTTTTCAACACCACAAAGCAGTAAAATCAAAAGGAGATCCATTTCCCCAGTAATTATGGAGGGCCCAACTTCTTCTTCAAAGTCCAAGAAAGTCAAGAAGATGCTCGGTTTTAGCCAAGATATAGAAGGGAAAAAAAATGCCTCTGGTAAAAACGTTTTGAATCTACCTTATATAGATTCAGAGGAGGATTTAGAGCCAGGGGAAAGGGAGGTTCCTGAACATGATGCTTTCAGAGAAGCACCTTTTCCATCAAAGGTCCCAGACTTGGAGATTCCTGAAACATCAACCGCCAGGCACAGCAAGGTCAGCAAACCATCAAAGGTTAAAAAACTCCAAGAAGAAATATTAGAGATGAAGATGCTTGAGAGGGTCATCAAATCCCAAAACCAGACTATAAGCAACACCTCAGATGAGGTAAGGGATTGTTTTGAAAGATTAGCTAAAATGCATGTAAAGGAACAGAAGAGGAACAAGAAATTGCTCAAGGAAAATCGTAAATTGCTTAAAGTGATTAAAAATTTGAGGATCAAACTGAGGCTAAAGAATCCTAAGCCAAGAGCACATTCTGATTTAAGAGCTCTAGTTGAAGTTGCTAAGAACCTAAATGAAGACCCTCAGGAGTAAGGTAGGTCAAAGAAAGTCTCTTTTTGCAGTTTTGAACAGTGGTGGAAAACTCATCATTTTCAGCAGCATATTCATTTTCCTCAAGGCGTCGTTAGCCGCCGCAAGCTACACTTTCGACAGCTAACCCTTTTCTGTTTTACGCTTGTAAGCTACCAAAAGTGTAAAGGATGACAAAATGTTCCTATTTTGCGCAGATCAAAAGTTTTGGTGTCCATATTTTGTGAAAGGGGTTCCATATGAAAGATAAAGATTAAAGGGACATAGATCATCACCCTTTTCAAGTTTTGAGGTAGGTATTAAGGAAAAATGGTTAAGTGGCTCTTGGAGTTCGTGGTAAAGATTTTCCATTTGCCACAACAGGATTTCAAAGTGCCTTGTCATATTCTCAACAATTATTGAAGATATCATAAAGACCAGTAAAGGGAATGTTATTTCTCCACCTGTCAATGTGTTGTCTACCTTTCGAATGGAAAAGGACTCAACTGAAATGACACGTTGGAAATTAGGAGAACTTTTTCATGTGTCATTTCTGTAATAATCGACCCTTATGTGTAGGAGACCATCTGTGACATGTGTTAATCATTGTAACTGTTTTCTATTTTTAGAAAGCAGGGGTAGAGTTCGAGTTTTTTAGGACTAGTAGTATCTTTACCTTTATATACACATGTAAAAGATGAAAGCAAGGTTGGACCTATGTAAAGTTTTTTTTCCCTTTTGGCTGGACTGTGGGCCTTGCTACTTCAAGAGGTTTTGTCTTTAATTTTGGAATGACTAATCAGTAATGGAGGAAAGGATTTACAGGATTCTTGTGTAGCAACGTTGGTGGTGTGTTCCTTGTCTGTTTTAGTTATCTTTTTACTATCATTCAAGCATTTTCATTTCTTATTATTGAAAAAGAGTAAATGGAGAAGAATTTATGCATGCATACTCTTTGTCCAATTTTTCAATAATCTATATGTTATTCATCTAAATCTTTACAAAGGAATTCTTCATTGCTCCTCTGTTCAATGGATCTCTCCCTTTTCACCTTATTCATATGCACTAAACCCAAGACGATCCAATAGTTGTTACTATATTGCCCTGTGGATACATTTATCTCTAGATCTGATTTGATCATTATCTTATAAACAGACCCCATAGCCCAATGGTGATCTGAGAAACTCGTCAACCAAACCCTCATCTAAATATTTCAAAAAACCCAACCCCATACTTTCATAACTAGCCTAACATCCATCCCATACAAACCAAGTTAAATCGAAAAGAGAGAGCCCTCTCTGAGACTTGGAGGGCTAGATCCAAGACTCCAAGCGGTTGAAACAGTTACCTCCGTCAATTTCTTCTTCAGCCGAGAAATTACAGAGTGTTAACACATCTGTGAATCCTAGATAGACCGATGACTTTGTTGACATCTTCCAACCAAGTGAAAACTCGATAAGCAAGACAAAGACGAAAAATAAATGAAAGAGAAATATACACTAAATTACATTAGTATACAAATATTTCCACCCAATCTTGGGGCTCAAGCATAGTATATTTTCAAGTAGATCCCATTTCTAGGCTCAGCCAACCTATTCCCTTCATAATATTCCAACTCATAGGCTCCTTTTTCTAAAACACGTCGCACAATATAAGGACCATGCCACATGGGTTTAAACTTGCCTACCCCCAGTGTCTCTTTGGCTTGATCATACAAGAGGACCAAGAAACCCTCAATGTACAACTAAGGATAGACAAAATTATCATACTTGAACTTGACACATAATTTGTTCACCTCAATAGTCATAGAGGCGTCTCGATGCTGCTCATCAAGACTCTCTAGGTGTACAAGGCGTTGTTCGAGATCGAAAGTGTCAGGAAGGAGGGCGACTGCCAACTTAAGAGAAGGAATTTTTCATTCAATAGGTAGAATTGACTCCACACTGTGTACTAACTGGAAAGGGGAAAAATTATTGGAAGTCTTAATAGAGATTTGATATGCCCAGAGTGTGGGATACATCATAATGTTCCAGTCAGACTTACTCTGGCTGACAATTTTTTGCAAAATGGTCTTGAGAGACTTATTGGCAGCCTCTACTTATCCATTTTCCTGGGGATAATAAGGAGAAGAATGACCATGTCTAAACCCTAGCTTAGATGCTAGCTCTTCCATCATTTCGTTCTGAAATTGACTACTATGGTCAGTGACAATATCACTCGATATACTGAACCAGGTGATAATTTGATTGAACACGAAGAAGACAATAGTCTTCCCATCATATTTAACTCTAGGCATGGCCACGACCCACTTAGTAAAGTAGTCAACGACCACAATAATGTGTTGATGCCCCCCAGCCGAAGTTGGGTTGTAATCCACAAAGTCCACCCCTAACTTGGTGAAGGGACCGACGGTAATGACTGGATGAAGAGGGGTTGGATGCGAGTGCATTTTCTGAGTGAACACCTGGCATGGGTGACACTTCTTAACCACTACAATATAATATTTAAAGATAGTAGGCCAAAAATAACCGGCTCGCAAATTTTTTTGGGTTGTCACAAACCCGGATAGATGACCACAACAAGCCCCACTGTGGCAATAGTTTAGGATAGAGTCGGCCTCTCCATGATTTAAACAACGATGCAAGATATTATCTATTCCTAGGAAATACAAAGTGTCACCAATGATAGTATACTTCTTAGCTTGGTATCTTACATGTCGTCGATCATATCGTGAGAGATGTTGAGGGAACTTCAAAGTTTGGAGATAGAGAACAATGTCTCCATACTAGGGGTCACACGATGAGATAGAAAAATGTGTTCGTCTGCAAAAGAATCAACATGGATGACATCCTCATCTAATCATGGAAAATTGGATTTTAACTCCATGAAGACTAGTGATTTCTTGGACTTCGCCGAAGCGAAATCGATATCAAACTCTTGTAAAATGACAATCCATTTATTATATTTCCCCCCTATGATACACCTAGTAAGGACGTATTGAAATGGATTGACATCGACAACCATAGTATTCTTTCAAAGAAATATATAATTACGTAAACATTGGACTACATGCACTACAGCCAAAGCTAGATTTTTGACGTGAGAATAATTAAGCTCGAGACCGACTAAATATTGACTAAGATAATAGATGACGTTGTCATGGAGCTCATCATCCTCCTGAACTAGAACAATACCAATCGTCTCCTTAGACAAGGTGATATAAAGTAAGTAATCGCCACTGTAGTCAGGATACTTCAGCAAAGGCACTGATACCAAGGCTTTCTTCAAAGCATCGAAGGACTCCTGGGATCTCTCATCCAAAATAAAAGGGGTGTCCTTCTTTAAAAGACGCATGAAACCCTTAGTGATATTGGCATAATTCACTATAAACCGACAAAGAAAGTTATCTTTCCCCTGCAAGCCTTGAAGCTATCTAATCATGTGCGAGGGAGGAAATCGAAGTATTTCCTCAACCTTTAGTGTCTCTACCATGATATCGGTCTCAGAAACTACAAATCCAAAAAGAAGACTAGACCTAATGCAAAAGATGCACTTGTGAGGATTTAACCGGATTCTATAGTAACGAAATCTTTCAAAAACAAGTCGAAGGTGCGTAATGTGATCCGCTCTCTTGCGAGAGTGAGCATCAAGATCATCAAGGTAATATTCGATTATGTTATTAAGATCGTGAAAATCGAAAGTCATGACACATTGAAAGGTTTCTCCGGCGTTTTTAAGGCCAAAAGGCATTTTCCAGGCCTTTAGGACAGGTCATGAAAGTCTTTAGGATAGGCCTTGTTCATGTCACGAAAGTCCATACATACACAGATGGTTCCTTTCTTCTTATTCACAGAAATGGGATTGGATACCCATTCATTCAAGGGAACCGGGTAGATGAAGAAAACATTAAGTAGCTTCTCCACCTCTTTCTTAATAGTAGGGGCCTTCCAGGGATTCACAGCTCTAAGGCATTGTCGAATAGGTTTAGCATCTAGATAAGTTCTAATATCATGATCGAAAATATGAGGGTTGATTCCTGGAATCTCTTCATATGACCAAGTAAATACATCTTGGAATTACTTGAAGAGTTCGATGTAGATAAGGATTTCCTCAGGCAAATAATTTGCACCGATATTTATGTTTTCAATCTTGCTAGGGGTACGAGAGATATCGATTGTGATGGTAGGAGAAATACTCGCCATGTTTCCTTCGTCATAAATGTCATGTGTATCAAGTGGAACTACAGTGTGACCGACTATCTCACTCGAAGTAGATCAAAAATCATCTTGTTTGATTCTTTGAAGCTCTGGAAGAAAATAAGAGCAATGATGCATATCGTCCTAGGGTCTATCAGAACCATTCATGGCTTCGATGATAGCTTCATTGATCTGAAAATGATAAAGGCTTGTATTCTTGAAAATATTTGCAAGTTTTATTTAAATTTTCTTATGCAAAAGGATCAATTTGCATACACAATTTTTATATAAATTACACATTCAAGATGCAATAATAACTAGCAAAATACAATGAACAGTAAACACATAACACAACAAATGATAAAGGAGTTCACCCCTCTCTTGGGCTACATCTCCTGGTCCAGTTTCCAATGGATCTTTTATATTATTTTCTCAAAGTACTAAAATGTGTACTTTACGATGCTCAAAAATCCAAATAGATGGCTCAAATGGCTTCAGAACATCCAAAAACCCCTAGCTGGGATTTTTCGGCACCTGATTTGGCCAAAAATTGAAGAAGATAGGATTCTTGGAAGTTCTCCTTCAAACTTGTTGTCTTTGGATCGCCAAAATGCACCTCTGTGTGTCCAACCTAGCCTCTACGCTCATTTTCATGCTAAAACCTAGCACCGGGAACATAACCAAAAAACCGCACACAATTGTAGGATGGTTAGGGAACCTAGCCCCTAACCGCCAAACCGTTGGACATATGGGTCATATGACCGCACCTCCACACATAAAAGGGCTGAGTTTTAAAAAAAAAGGTTAAGCACCAAGTGTCCAGGCATGTGGGGCTCCGAATCCATTTGAAACACACAAACGCGGGTGGTTGTATGGTGGTCCACATGTGAATGGGGGCCGGGGCTTAGCCTCGACCCGGACCGTGCCCAAACCAATATACAATTCAAACTTAAATATATTTGAAACCATATAGTAGTAAGAACTACATGGTGGGCGCGCCGGTTGGGTGTCCCTTCCCAAAGATCTACCCCTGCCCGGAGGTCGTGGGGTCGAGTCCTGCTGACTCCACAAATTTTAACCATTGCCCAGGTGACACGTGGCATCCCTTGCTTGGGTCACGTGTCGGATGCTAATTTATCCACATGACTACCACTCAACACCTGCCATGTGTTGTATGGCCCTACCAACTCAGCTTCTGCCACATGTCGTATGACCCTGCCAACTCAGCATCTGTACAGACAGTACGGACTGTACAGTCGGCAATTTTTTTTACCTGTTTGACAATTTGAACAGAACGTGATATATCACTCATCTGATGTTTGTTTGAACCCGTTCTAGTTGTGTTGGGTTCGTGACGATGAGTCTTACGCACCTGTTCGATTTAAAGTGATTCCGAGCACTTTGAATTTTCAGCAAAATTTGATCCCCTATATCACACCTCCCCATTGGAAAGATTTTGGACCTCCAAAAGTCTACTTTCAGTCTATCTGAATATGAGGGTATAGTTCCCTCACCTTTCCAACCTCAATCCACTTGGCTTTGCTTGGATTTGTTCCTTTAAGACCAATTCGAAGATATTCCACATTTCCCCATTTTGAAGTTCTCATTCTCCTGTCAAGGATTGTGTCTTCATGCAGTT
>SNQJ01S0056650.1:54900-67675 GCA_010110895.2 Picea sitchensis | reverse complement strand
TGGGAGGAGGCAAAATGGTGACAGAAAAATAGAGTTGTTTGGTTAAACCATGGTGACAAAAATACAATAAAATTTCACCATTGTAAAAATATGAGGAAGGCTAATAACACTATCTAGTACATTAGCAAAGAGGATGGTTCAAAGGTGACCCAATTCTAAGATATTGTTGAAGAATGGGGAAGTCATTTTAAAAAATTGTTTAAAGTCACAAGCATAATAAATATATCTAAGATTGTTAATGTAGCCTCCAAATATCAAATATGTATTGACGATGAAAAAATGGTCTCCTAATAGAGTTTGTATTAAAGGAGGATCTAAAGGAGGGGTTATATTCATTTTATAAGGAAAAAATTCCTAGACCTCCTAGAAGGCCAATAGAATTCTATCTATGTTTCTATGAACTGATTAAGGATGATCTGTTGGGTGTTATTTTGGAGTCCATAATGTTAGGGAAGATATTAGGGGAGAATGAACACCCAATTCTTATAATATTCCAGAAAAGGATGCTCCACGAGCCTTTAAGGACTACAACCTCATTTCTTTGTGTAATACTATTTAAAAAACCATAGGAAAAGTTATTGAAAAAAGGTTGAAGCCAATTCTCTTTAGGGTTATCTCTAATGAGAAATTCATGTTCTTAAGTGGGATATGATGTAGTGGGAGTAGCATAGGAGGGACTCCACACTATAAAGTTAAATAAACTTTATGCTTTCATTATGAATCTTGAATTCTCAAAAGATAAAATTGGTTTTCCTCATACTCATTCTAACTCATGCTAGTGTTAGTCTCCTAGTGATAAAATGGATTGAAGGTTGTTTAAATTATGCTTATTTGTCCATGGTATTAAATGTATTGGCATAAACTTTATTTTATGCCTCTAGAGGGATTGGGAATGGATGCCTTTCACCCCAAATTCTATTTCTACTAATAGTTAAAGGTCTTAGTAGGATAGTAATTTATTATAGACAAGAAAGAAGGATAAGAATTATCAAAATTGATTGGAATATTTCACTAACCCCCTTAATTTTCATGTATGATGTTCTTATATTTGGAGTTGTTTCTTTTAGTGATGCTTTAAGATACAAGGAAGTTATGTATCTATGCATGAAATCCATTATCATGGTAGTGAATTCCCAAAATTCCCCATCTCTTTCAAAGCTCTCTAGTGGGATCAAGAGTTACAAATAATGAGAATTCTTCCTTTCTTAGATATTTCTTTGAATAAGGGATTGAAATACTTGTTTTTTAATTTAAAATCAAATAATTATGGGCACCAATATTGATTGTGGTTGTATACTAATATTAAAAAAATGATTGATGTGTGGTGCAATAGGTGGCTTTCACTGATGGAAGACTTACTTTAATAAAATCTATCTTATCAGAAATTTTGGTTTACTAGCATGGTATAGCCTACATCCCCATTGGAATTCAAGAAAAGATTAAAAATTAATGATTTAAAGTTTCTCTATAATGAAAAGTTCATAGAAAATATTTTCCATGGGTAAAATGTTAGGAATAGGATCATGAAGCAATAATAATAAAACAAATGAAAATGAATGTAGAAATAAAAAATAGAAGAAAATAATACAAGAGAGACACCAATATATGTGGCTCACCTGATATGGGCTACATCCATAGAGAAACACACAATCCTTTATTTATTTCGTCTAACAAAATGAAGGGATAACACCTAAAACACATCTGTTGCAACCTCCTCTTCACTCTCTCACAGTCTCCTCTTTTAACCACACTACAATATCTCACCATTCATGGCTGCATTACAATGCCCTATTTGAAAAGGGGTTTCCTTCTAGGGAAAAAGGTACCAACATAACCTCTACCATCAAATTTGTGACATAATAATGAATGGTCCATATTGACTACAAAATTACAATGTAATACATAGGATCACACACATCCAAAATCCATAATCCATTGAACTGGAATAGGTTACAAACTTAATTACTTAAACAAAATTAGAAAACCATGGTCCAGAAAACCATGTGCCAAAACTACCCAAAATGGATGCAAAACAAATGCCCCAAAAATTTTGCTCAGGGGCAAAAAAAAATTGCACAGGGGATCTACCCCACTTGTGATCCCCCCCACTGCACCAGACACAACATACAAATGTATGGGGTTTATCATGCAAATAGTATAACAAAAAACCCCACTAGGGTTTGGGATCTAAATGTGGCTGAGACAAAACCTCTAAATCAAGAAGATAATCGGGCTCCATAGACAACATAAAATGGAATTGCATTATAAAACTTAAAGACTTTGGGGGTTAGAGGAATAAGAACATCAAATTGTTTAAAAAAGCTCTTACAATAAAAAAAACATATGGAGAGTGTTTACTACAAATGGTCTTTAGCAACATGTGATAAGGAAAAAATATATGGAGGCAACGATAGTTGAAGATTGGATGAGGCATATGAAGATTTTCAAAAATTTCTCAAATAGTTGGAAGGATCTTATGAATTTCTTCCCCTTTATTGGCTCATGTAAAACATGCAAGTGGTGGATGGATCTAGACTTAGACTTGGGATTAATCCATGGCTAGGCTAAAAAGGTAAGTATAATCCGTCTAAAATGCTAAAAGAATATATTAATAACCTATATCTACACTTTCTAAGAAAGGAATAATCCCATTAGTAGAGATCGCTATGGATGGAGGACTAAAGGGAAGATAAGAATCTAGGGTTGGAAATTGGATTTGAAGTTAAATAGAGAGATTATACACAGGAGCTAGAATTGAGTAGTATAAAATTCAGGCTAGGAAAAAACCAACTAGTTTGGTCCAAGAAAATGATCAATTGAAACTATATGGTGAACTTGGGTATGCTTATGTTTCTATGCATGATATTTAATCTGAACCAAAGTGGTGAAAGTGCATGTGGAAAATAAATTTTCCCTAAAAAAAAAAAGTTGTTCTTCTATACGGCTCTAGAAAAAAAGGTCTCAACCTAGGAAGTGCTCCAAAAAAATGTTCTCTAGTATATGTTTTTTTTGTGTAGAGAACAAAGCAAATGTATTTATTTCCTTCATGTTTCTTATTGTTTTTCTATTGAATTATGTTCTGTTGCAACTGATTTGATTACATGAAAAGGGGTTTGAGGTAGTCAAACTTTATATGAAGCTTTTAAATCATGGTTGATGGACCCATGGGTCAATGAAATGAGAGATTTTCCTTTGATTAAATATGGCCTTTATGGATAACAAGAAATAAATCTTTGTTTTAGGATAAATATTATAGCGTTTTGCAAGTGTTTCATAGAATTAAATATTTCTTCAAGGGAACTAGCAGTCAGGAGAGAAGGAAATACCTTAAATGGGTTGAGTCTATGGAAATTAATGAAGGGATGGCATGGGGTTTCTTTGACATGGAATCTCAATGGAATTCTAGTATGTATAGTTCTGGGGGAGTGTAATATCTATAAGTCTCATTTTTTTTGTTTCCATGTAGGAGTAGGTATTGGCTTGAACAACCGGGCAAAGTTGTATTCCCTAGTTGCTTCAATGAGGATTGTAGTAGAGATGGGTATAGATTCACTTTAAGTGTTTGGTGACTCTTAGCTCATTTTAGATTGAATGTATACAAATATTATCTTCCTAAACCTAAGTTTAGCAGATTTAATGGACTTGGTAAGAGGATAGAAATATAGAATTTCCAACATATCATTTAAGCATATCTTTAAGGATTTAAGTGTCTCAATGGAATAATAGTGTAGGATAGGTGTCACATTAGATTTGGGAATATTGTTCTTGTATGAGATTATTATAGGGGTGGTTATTGAATACCCTTAAGATTTCTCATTTTTCTTTCTTTTATTTTGTAGAAATATAGTTATGTTTTCTTTTCGGTAATTATTAGCTCAGAACTATTAGTATGGTTTTGGAAAGGTCATGATAAGTCAGATAGTTAGTGATTTTTATCTTTTCTATATGAGCGGACGAGTCTTGTGATAATGTTTTCCCTATGATTGTATTCTTAAGATGATACATAGGCTTCACTTCCATGATGAATGTAATATGTAATTTTCAACCTATCAAATAAAAGTATTATCTCTTTTTCTTTGGAATACAAACACATACAATCTTTGAATGCAATGCTCCCCATTACCAACACTTAACAATATTTTTTGATACCACTTTGTAACATCCCCAGATTATTGTTGAGCAATGTCACTCCAAAAATCTACTGCGCAGATTCTACACTATAATGTTAATTTGCACAAAACAATGTGAGGTAACGTGCACAATCCCAAGATGAATCGCGCTACACAAATTTTCCTCTTCATACACTAGTTATAATAGAGGAATTAACTAATAATAAAACTGTGCATGCAATCATTCAGAGCACACAAGTATTATTATGTGTGTAACCACTCTTAACACATGTTTACTACTACGCATGCAACCATTTTGGCATTGTACAATTTTGTTTTTCTCTTTGTGCATGGACTGCTTCCCCATGCACAAAATGATTACAGCCTTTTGCATGCACAAATTATTTCCCTATGCACACGATATTTCTAGCCTCGCCTTGGAAACACATGACCATTATTACCATGTTAACTAACATGAATACTTAATAGTTGTCATACTCTATATGTCCAACAACAAATACTGAATAACAAAATCACACTTACATGTAGAAACAACATTATATAGAATAACATCAATTAATTATATGCAATGTCATTCATGAAATAAACCCACATCAGACATAGATAATTAAGCACACAGTAATTCGGACAAGCACATAAATGACACTTATATTTTATAAAGAGTCACCAACTGTGTGCAAAGCTCATACGTTCCTTCCAGCCATATACTCTATTTCTCACAAAAATTTAGCAACAACTCACCCTTGAGCTTGGGCTTAAACTCCACCAGGGAAAAAAGATTCCTAATGCTAAGATAAGGTCTGATAATCAGTAGAATTTCTCAGTCCAAGGTTCCCAACTGCTACAACTATCCTACATTCTCTTGTTCCACACATGTATGTCCCACCCCAAGAAGTGTGCCCTTTCTCTGCTCAACAATCCCTTGGCTACCCCACTTCCCTTCCAGGGATTTAGCAACATGACAGAAAGCAAGTCTCAGAGCCCTATAACTAATTCCCAACACACATGGGAATAATTCCTAACTAATATCTCACCTGGAGAGAATTCTCACGGGATTGACAACCCGCTTCTTCGACAACAAATCTCTCACCTGGGGAGACCGCTCACAGGCCTCACAACCTACTTCTTCAAAAACAAAGACTCTAGTTACTATATGGAAACCCATTTCCAAGATTTTCTCTGCAAATAAAGTATTGGTCGTCCCTATTTTAGATGGTATGATCGATGAAGAAAATGATTTGATTTTCCCAAAATACACTAAGCTTCAACCATATAATTGCATGGTAAAAATTGGACACTTGTCACCTTCAGAATTAGCTTTAGCCACTTGGTGACTTGTTCCCATCCCTCGAGAATTTAAGATAAATAAATATCCATATATTATACTTTTCAAAAATATTAATAGAATAATCCCTTGGACGTTATCCTCGTTGGCTTAGCCCCTCTCATAAACTCTTATCCCCCTTTTCCCTTTTCGATGGAGTTTATCCCCCCGTCTCTTTTCATCTGATTGATCTGCATGTAGCGATGTGATTTTATTAATAATTTGAGTGTGGTTACATTTTACAAGGATAGGACCACTGGCCTTTTTGCATCCTAACTCACCATCCCAATAACCACACAGGCTCTCAAGCCTTAAATATATATATATATATAACTCGGTACGATGCGCACTTCAAGGTAATCCTCACATTCTTACTCAAGTGCGTGGAACATTGTGGAATGTGTGCACTCTTTCTTTGGTAACAAATACTTGCACACTACTCAGGTGCATGAAAAACTAAATCAAAACTTAGTGCCAATATCTCACCAGTGTATATGTACATTTTCATTTTCATTTACAATTGGGGTTAGGATTAGGGGTGTTAAATTTCCCTCCCCTTATTTATGCACTATTCTCGATGCATTATATACACATGTACATACAAAAACTTCAAAACCCTTAAAAAATATGCAGGTGCTATGCCTGCATAGCATCCTCGCGCACTCAAGTTGCATCCTCAGGAATGTACCAGGTCCATTAGACCTTTACTAGCCCCATGGCTCAATTCTAGAGCTTTTTGATTTTTTGGTCCAATATGTGAATCGATCGCACTCAAAAATCGCCTTCTGGGTCCACTTGAATCACATTCCAATCAATGACATGATTAGAATCAAGTACGTACTTTTTAATCAAGGATACGTGGAAAATATTATGAATACACAAGTATGCATGCAGTGCAATCATATATTTGATAGGACCAACCCTCTGTAGGATTTCAAATGGCCCACAATAGTGTGTTTCCAACTTAGAACAATTTCACAACTTCATGGAACTACAACTTGATTTTACTTTCAAGGACATATGGTCACCACTTTAAACTCTTTGTGGGTTTTTTCTTTATCTATGTAGTTTTTCTTCTTGTCTTGGGCATCCTTTAAATTACGTCTTATCTTCCTAGAGTATATTTGGCCCAACCATGACTCTTTCTACTAGGTTATCCCAACTCATCGGTGTGTTCCACTTTCTACCATAAAGTTCCCCAAGTGTAGGTAGTCTTCCCATTTTCATGGTTTATCCATCACATGCATCCTGAGCATATCTTCAATCACCTGATTTACCCTCTCTGTTTGTCCATATGACTCAAAGTGATATGTTGTGCTAAAGTTCAGATTTATCCCAAATCCTTTGAATAGCCCTTTCCAAAAAAATTATGTGAACTTGGTATCTTTGTTAGACACAATTGTCTTAGGTACACCATGCAGCCTAGAAATTTGTCTCATTCATATATCAACAATGTTGGTTTCCTTGTGAGTTGACTTCACTGGAATAAAATGGGTAGCTTTAGTAAGTTTGTCCATCACTTCCATAATAGAATCATGTTTCTTAGTAGTCCTAGGCATCTTAATATTGAAATAAATGGTTACAACTTTCCATTTCCACTCAATAATGGGTAAAGGATGTAGAAAACTAGTTGGGTGTGTGTGCTCAGCCTTGACCTTTTGACATTCAAGGCATCTAGTAATAAAATCAATAACCTCCTTTTTCATGCTTGGCCAATAGTATTGTTTTTTTATCATTGCAATTGTCTTCTAGTGGCTTGGGTGCCCAATATAAGGAACTTTATGCATCCCTGAAAATAACAGATTTTTCAAATCTTGATCATTTGGCACATAAAATATCCGTCTATGCATGATGATTCCATCCTCTTTTAGCTCATAACCTTCAAATTTATGTTGCAATTTACCTTGCTGTAAATTTACCTTTATGTCCACATAGCCCTAATCTGATTTGGAAACCTCTAAAATTATGTCACTCAAATATGATTTGTACATGATAATGGTTGTAGAATGCATCTCATACACCCTCCTGTTGAGTGTGTTAGCCACCTTATTCTCTTTAAATCCTTTGATATGCATGATATCAAAGTCATACTCACTGAGGAATTCCAACCATCTTCTTTGTCTAGCATTTAAACTTGGTTTTCCAAACAAATATTTTAGACCACTATGGTCTTTCCTCAAATCGAATCTTTTTCCCATGAGGTAGTGCCTCCACATATTCAAGGCATGCACTATGGCTTCCAATTCCAAATCATGAGTAGCATAGTGCCATTCATGCTCTTTTAATTTCCTTGATTCGTAGCACACTGCATGCCCATTCTGACTAAGGATTCAACCAATCCCTTCCTTGCATGCATCCATGCACACAACGAAGTATTCATTAGGATCAACAATTCTCAAAATCAGTGTACTTGTCAAAAAACACTTCAAGTGTTGAAAAATCCTTACACAATCAGAATTCCATTCAAATCACATACCTTTCTTTTACAATGATATAATTGGCTATGAAATCTTTTAGAAGCCCTAAATGAATATTTTGTAGTAACCTACAATTCCCATGAAGGACCTCACCTCAGATACATTTCTTAGTGTTGTACATCCTTCAATGGATTTTATCTTCTTTGAGTCCACTATTATCCATTCCTATGAAATGATATGTCCCAATCAATGGATATGCCTTTGGTAAAATGATCACTTTCTCAACTTTGCATAAAGTTGATGCTCCCTCAATATTTGTAGCACCATCCTTAAGTGTTTCTCATGCTCTTCTTCATATTTGGAGTAAATAAGGATGTCATCCAAAAATACAATGACAAACATATCTAAATAATTTCTTAAAATTACATTCATTAAACACATAAAGATAGTTGGTGCATTTGACAATCCAAATGGCCCCATGGTGAACTAGAATGTCCATATTTCATTTTGAAAGTAGTCTTGTTGATGTCTTCTTATTTAATTCTTACTTGGTGATATCCAGTTTTGAGATAAATCTTTGAAAATATTTGTGCACCCCTCAACTAGTCAAAGACGTCATCTATCCTTGGCAAATAATACTTTTTATTTACTATTACTTTGTTCAACTACCTGAAGTCAATATGAAGCCTCAATGTACCATCCTTCTTATTCACAAACAATACTGGGGCACCCCAAGGTGACACACTTGGGAGTATATTTGTGCACCCCTTCCTCAAAATCTTTTCAAGTTGCAACTGCAATTCCTTCAGCTCTGGTGTACTCATCCTATAAGGAGTCTTGGATATGGGGGTTGCTCCAGACATAAAATTTAAAGAGAAATCAATATCTCTTTTTAGTGGCGACCCTGGTATTTATTTAAAGACATCTTCAGATTATTTTAGTACTGCACAATCTTCAACATTTGGCACTTTATCCTTAGGTGTCTCCTCCATGTGTTCCAAGTCATTAACATCCTTTCCTATATCTTTTCTTCAATTGCAAGGCTAAAAATTATTTGATTGTTACAACTCTTGGAATTCCTTGAACTGGTCTTAAGCTTCCTTCCTCATCCAACAAAGTAAATGCCTTATTGTAATAGTCTAGAACAACATCATGTTTGTCCAACCAATCCATACCAATGAAGCAATCAGAAGAGCCCAAAGGTATGATATTCAAATCATCTTTTGTGCTCATCCCATTCATATCCATTGGACATGCCTTAACCATCTCATTAATTTTCGTTTTTTCTCTCATAGCTAACTACACCAACCAAGGTTTTCCAAGCTTGCTTCTTGGCAATTGGAATCATTCCACCATATTAGGATCTAGATAACTATGAATATCTCCTTAATCAATTAAAATAGCAATGGGTTGGTCATTAATCTTACCTTCCACTTCAATCACGTGCGATTGAAAATCAACTTACTTGTTATCCAGGGCTACGTAGATCCTTGGTACATTTCTTCCCATGTCTTCAACTGTTGCAACTTGTTGTACATTATGAACAGTCCTCACTTTTTCACCTCTATGAGGGAAATCTTTGTACATGTGGTCTCCCCCACAACCCAAACATTGAATAGGTGGTTTCCTTAGTATTTTTCCCATTGCCTAAGTCATTATGGGCTCCTTGGGAGATTCCTATGTTCCATATTGCTTTTCTTCTTGTCTTCCCAAGCCTTTTGGAAAGTCGGTCTTCCCCTTTGTTGATCATAGAGGCATTTATCTCTCCTTATGGTTTCCTCCAATGTCTTGGGGTCATCATATTGTATCTTGTCATTGATGAATGATGGAAGCCCACTCAGGTACCTCTAAATTTTAACTTTCTCATCCTTGATGAATGCAACATATTTCAACATCTTTAAGAATCTTCTTTCATGATCATATATTGTCATACTCTCAAGCTTGAGTTCAAAGAAATCCTTCATTTTCTTGTCATAGTATCACTTGTTTAAGTATTTCTATTGAAAATATATTTTAAACTCTTTCTAAGTAACCTTCCTCACATCAATGTATTGCACTAGCACAAACTAATCCCACCACATTGATTCTTTTCCCTTTAGTTGATATATGGAAATTGTCCCTTCTTCCCGCACAGAGTAATTATGCAACTAGAAGTACTTCCTCATGCCCAATAGCTAGGTCTCTGGATGTTCATCCTTGTGCTCACCATCAAAGGTAGGAGGCTTGATCTTATTCATTCCCCCCTATAGATCGTCCACCCCAGTCCTTCTCTTATGCTTTCTAATAGGAGATGAACTTGAGCTACTGCACGCTTTCCTAAATGAATGTTTTGGTGTGAGTGGTGATGATTCCTATCAACACTTCTTGTTTCTCTTCTGTTACCGTGAGACCTGTGACACCTTGACTTGCTTTAATATGTCTCCTTATCCATTTTATTTTCTATTATGCCCAAGATTTGCATCAACTTGATATTGAATCCATCTTGATGCCCCTTGTCTTTCATAAGCCTCTCATTATCAACTTTATAGCTTTGGACATACTTTTGCAGTTCCTTTATGGTTTCTACCAAGTTTATGCACTCCTCCTTAGATTTTTTACTATCAATACCCATATTGATATAGAAACCCACAAGTTCATCATCATGGTTGCCAGTTCTCTATGTGTATTCCATGCTTTTGACTCTTTTCATTGATTCTGTCCTGATCTAATCGCTACAAAATGTGCAGGAAAAAAGATTTGTTAGACGAATTCATGAGACAACTTCATGAAAACTCTGCACTATTTTGTCAGAATCCTTTCTTATGATTCGTTGGCTATTTTAATGTCCCAATTCAAAAAAAAATTGTGAATAATTGGACTCCTCTATCCAAAAATTTCCCATCAACCGCTCCCTTGTGGAATTTTGAGTCTTACGTACTAAATTATGGTCATTTGGAATTCACCCAAATACCCTTTTGCTCTTTCTTTCTTCCTTCTGAAGCACGTGTGCGCACTGGTATTCAACACGTACCAATTCGCGATGTCAATATTTAACATATGCACCGTGTATCAGTATTATGCATGAACCACCATTTTTTCTCTATGCAAACCCAAATTTTAGTGTGCCCACCCACACACCATTGTTTTCTGTGCATTTCATGTGTCTCACCCCGCAATGTCAAAATTTAGTGCACACACTTACGCATTCTTTATTTATTTTCACCATGGTCGCGTTGTAATTCCAAATTCAGCCACTTATGAGTCTGAATTTTTACCTTAAGTAGATACTCGGCCCATGAAGACTCAGTGTTGAAACTAGAGCTCTGATACCAATCTATAACGTTCCCTGTTACCAACACTTAACAAAATTTTGTGATACCACTTTGTAACATCCCCAACTTACTGTTGAGAAATTCCGCCCCAAAAATCTAGTGCGCAGATTCTATACTATAACATTAATATGTACAAAAACATGTGAGGTAACGTGCATGATCCAAAGTTGGATTGTGCAACATAAATTTTCTTCTTCATACACTATTTATAACAAGGAAATTAACTCATAATACAACTGTGTGTGTAATCATTCAGAGCACACAAGTATCACCACTCGTGTAACCACTATGAACGCATGGTTACTACTGCACGTGCAACCATTCTGGCACTGCATGCAAATTATGTTCTCCTTGTGCACAGAATGCTTCCCCGTGCGCACAACACTTCCAACCTCTTGCATGCATGGATTATTTCCCTATGCGCATGACAATTATAGCCTCCCCTTGGAAACTCATGACCATTATTACCAAATTAACTAAGAGGATTACTTAATAATTGTCTTACTCTATATGTGCGACAACAAATATTGAATAACAACATCATGCTTACATGTACAAAGAACATTATACATAATAAAAATAATTAATTATATGTAACGTCATACAAGAAATAAACCCATATCATACATAGGTAATTAAGCACATAATAATTTATACAAGCACATAAAGGAAACTTGTCTTTTATAAAAAGTCGCCAACTGCGCGTACAACTCAAACGTTCCTCCCATCCATAGACTGTATTGCTCATAAAATTTTAGTAACATGTCACCCCCGAGTTGGGGTTTAAACTCCACCAGGGAAAAATGATTCTTAATGCCAAGATAAGGTATAATAATCAATAGAATTGCTCAATGCAAGGTACCCAACTGCTACAACTAGTCTACAGTCTCTCATTACCCACATGCCTGTCCCACCCCAAGAAGTGTGCCCCTTCTCTACTCAACAACCCCTCGGTTTCCCCACTTCCCTTACAGGCTTTAGTAGTAGGCAAGACAAGAAGTATCAGAGCCCTGTAACTAATTCCCAGTGCACTAGAGAACAATTCCTAGCAAATATCTCACCTGGAGAGAAATCTCACGGGCCTAAAAACTCGCTTCTTTGACAACAAATCTCTCACCTGGAGAGAATGTTCACAGGCCTAACAACTCGCCTCTTCGACAAAAAATAAGTTGGTTACTATATCATGGAAACCCTTTTCCAATATTTTCTTTATAGATAAGGTAATGGTTGGTGACTCATTCCCATCCCTTGAGAACTTAGGATAAATAAATATTCATAAATTATACTTTTTGGAAATATTAATAAAATACTCCTTTGGACATAAGCCCCCTTGGCTTAGCCCCTCTCATAAACTCTTAGCCCCCTTTTTCCTTTTCAATGGAGTTTATCCCCCCATCTCTTTTCATATGATTGGTATACATGCAACAATGTGATTTTATTAATAATTTGAGTGTGATTACATTTTACAAGGGTAGGTGCACTAGTCTTTTTGCATCCAGGCTCACCAACCCAATAACCACATAGGCTCTCTGACCTCAAATACATACATACATACATACATACATACATACACACACACACACACACACACAC